>SCDT01002212.1:0-13967 GCA_004143765.1 Drosophila melanica | reverse complement strand
AAAATTTTTTTTTCCAAAATTCACAAGGGGGGACCCTTTGCTTTTTTGACCAAAAAATTCAAAAAAATTTTATTTTCGAAAATGAATATATTTTGAATGTGGAATCAATATAGATGACAAATCATGATCAAAATGCCATCAAACGTGAAAATCGGTTCACTTTTGACAAAGTTATGGGGGTTTGATATATGGGAGCCATGAAATCTTTTATTTAAGAACGTGAACGAGTATAACGCAGTCGGTATCGCCCGACTGCAGTGTTCTTACTTGTTTTTTCTTGTTTTGTTGTCGCTATGCACTTAATTTACAACGCGCATCGTTTTGTCTTCTGTTTGACATTGCATATGTAATTGTAAATTTAGCGCAAAAACGCAAAGGAAAGCAAAAAATATGCAACTGCTTGTTTAGCAGCTAATATTTGTTGGATTTGGTAGGGACTGTGGCCACTGACTGTTATCTTGACCAAGCATGCCGCATGCCGCATGCCACATGCCACAAGCAACAACAACATGCGTCCAACAGCAGTCAGCCAGTTGAGGAGCCGCTTCTGGATTGGAAATTTCACAAACGAATGTCGACAACTTTGTTGTGTCTTTCTTCTTTGGCTTGTAATTTCTTTTTTTTTTTGTTTTTGTTGCTGTTTACCGCTTGTTTGGCTTGTGGCTGTTGCATACCACATCTACCTAGCCCAGCCACTCATCTGCCTCTCTGCGAACGGCTGCCATGGAATTGTGCTATTATACAGCTTTTATGTGCCTGCCACTTTTAACTCTCTGTCTGGTTGCACTTTGATTGTCCGATCCACCGTCCCACAATTGCCGCACGAAAGTGTCAAACACATGAGTTACCACAGGTAAAACAGGGCGGAGCAGCCAACCAGGTGGGTCGTAAGCCGTCCCGGCCAGAAACAAGTTGTTTAGTTGCCATTGCGTTCGCATGTCCACCTGTGAGATGTCAGCTGTGTGTTCTTTTTACCGATGGAGAAGAGAACGTGGGGAATGTATTTACATATTTTATATGCATACATATATATATATATATACATAGCATGATATCAAGTCGTATATTGTGGTATTTATGAGTTGAAAGCTAAGCAATGTTTGTGACAAAAATATTGTGTCTCTTAAATTTTGTATCTACAAAACTGTTACCGTCAAGAAGCTGGGAATAAAACTTATATTTTATTTGCGCTCGTAGGTATGAAAATACCTCGCAATATCCAATCTACTCGTGTTCATTTCAAAAGCAGAGCTTAAACATTTATCATTGCTATTTTGAATAGAAGTGACCACAAAAGCTGAATTAATTTCTGACCAATTATAATATATTCATAATAGAATAACATTATCATGTGCAATTGAAAACTGTTTTATATAGTGTGTAGGATAGTATCAGAGACTAAGCTGAACTACTTCGTGTAAAATACCAATACCAACAACTGTTAAGAATTATTAATTATACAGTACTATCTCAATAATCCGGACATGCATTGTTATTATCTAACATTACAATAATGTATTCTTAGAGGCCAAACAAAAGAAATAAAGACCTATTACTTTGAAAAGTATTTTGTTTTTTTAGAAATAAATGTGTGTGGATTTTCGAAGAGTATATAATAGAGTATATTTTAGTGTCCGAATAAGCAAGACTGCACTGTATTTAACACATATTCATCCAATTTTATTCTAAAAACAAAATAAAAACGGCCTTAAATAAATATAAACACAGATATTAATGAAATTAAATAGTTGAATACTGAATTCTACAATATGTTTAGCTAAATTTGAACTTACTTTATGCACTTGATATTCATATATAAATTAAAAATTCGAATGTCATGCTTCAATAATAATTAATATATTTTTCGGCAAAAACGTAAATTGAACAAAAATTAGTTTGCATGCCAAATTCATGATTTTTTTGGGCTAGTTTAGACCCTAAGGAGCTTTTTTTTTGTTTAAAACTGCATTTCATTATCAAAATTGGAATCAATAATAAATTTGCATAAATATTAAATGGCAATTGCCTTTCATCGCCATTCGTTTGACTCGTGTTTATCCGTACGCTTAAATGGATATGTTTTTGATTTAATGTGCGAATATTAGCTTTCAAAATATATAAATATGTATATGTATATGTGTAGTGCGTGGCTTGGTCGCTAGGTGGCGGCAGTGCAAATGCAAACAAAACAGTCGGAAATTAAAGGATAAACGTTAAAGCGTTTACACACTAAAATATACATTTTTAAAAGCAGCATAATATTATTTTTTAGTGCTGCAAGGTGTAAACTGTGTGTGTGTGAGTGCAGTAGAGAGCGGGGAGGTGTGGGGAGATGATGGTTTATGTAAGCAGAGCGCGGCGGGCGATCCTTGTTGCCGCTGTCGTTGTCCTTGTCGCTGCTGTCGTTCTCGCCAGCGTTTGCTTAATGTCTTCTTTATTATACGAAATTTATCACCGAAACTGAAATTGGCCTGGTTGGCTTGTCGTTGTCGCTTGGTCCTTGCTTAGCAGGACTAAAGCCAAAAGGAACGGAAGAGCTTGCACTTTTTTCTGCATTTATGTCGCTACATAAAGTAACTCATACACCCACACACACACACACACACACACACACACACACACATAGACGTTGCAGTAAAAACATGGCTTATATCCTTTATGGTGACAAAAGCAAACACAGCAGCATACGTAGACACTGAAGGAGACTAAGAGACACACACATTTTTACACTCCCTTAAGATTAGCACAACAGCCACACACACACACACACACATATGAAATTAATGTGTGGGTTTTGTGCTAATGAACGGCAAGTGTATGTGTGTGTGTGTGTGTGTTCTAGCGCTGTTTTTGAATTATAGCATAATTTTTACCACAAAAACGGGTGGATTCGTATTTTTTTATATAATGTTTGCCTGTAAAACGTCCAAGCAATCTTATACGTTGTTTTTTTATGCCGGGGAAAGCATTTCATGCAAATGGGAAACAAAAACTATGCAAATATTTGTGCTTCGCGTTTTAACTCTTTTACTTTTTTCAAAATAATTATTTTAATTTCAGTAACTAAACGTTTTAATTAAACGCGCTACGTTTTTAATTGCGCAAGATAAAAATAATAAAATGATAAATATAAAAATTAAAGTGCATTTAATTTAAAACAAGGGAGCTGCTTTGATCCATTTGCCGAAGATAAAATACCCTTGTAGACATAAAAACAATTGAACGAACTTTTCATACAGTTAAAGCTTTTAAAAAAAAAAGGTAAAGCGTAAAAAAATTTAAAAACAAATTCAAGTGCGGGACAAATCTTATCAAAAATCGGAAAGCAACAACGATTTGAATAGAGACTAATTGTCAGCTTTAATATAAAAAAAAAGAGTATTTTTTCAATGAATAAACTGTTTTGCTTAACATTAAATTTTAGTCACGCAGAAAAAAAAAAACAGAATACATACATTTCATTATGTACATGCTTTGCATGTAAAGAAATTTAAATATTTTCAAATTTGAATTGCAAAATACAGAAGATCTAAAACATAATTTTAACACTTGTTTGCATGCATACATATGTAGATAATGCGGTAAATATTCATAATTGTTTGAAACCTCACCCCACTCCTTTTAAATTTTTATGGGTGCTGCACATAATAAACGATGATAAAAAAGTCAAACGCGCTTTAAGTGTAAGTTTGACATTTTCATAAATTTTAACTTTGCTTCGTTGGTTTTTGTGCCAGGGGCTATGCCACATAAGTTCTGTTTCAGGTTTATTTCGCAAAAAGAAAGAGATTTGTTATTTTTATTTTATAAAAACGTATCAACAACTTAAAGCTTTCAAATATTTTGTATTTTTTGTTATTTAAATGCTTGTTTTTCGCACGCGAAAAGCTTTTGTGCGTATTGCTAACTGTCAAAAGCTTGTTGTTGCGCTAGCGAAAGCTTTGTGGTATATCAAATAAATCAGCTTTTTGTTGTCAACACACCGATTTTGCATGTTCTGATAATGCGCGGTAAATATTGAGACCCAAAACAAAAAGCAACATAACAGTAATAAATAAATTTATAAAGTAAATTCAAACCACGTGGGGTTTAAAAATTTCATTACCATTTCATATAATTTCATGATATTTATTGGATGGGCTGGAATGTGTTGTAATTAATGGTCACAATAAATGGATAAAATCGCTTCAATACTACGGTAATCCAATAAGCAACTGTTGGACCAAATGGCGCTTAACATAACCAACAACAAGTACACTGCGATTAAGAACGAGAGCAAAGAACGCATGCTCCTATCTCTTTTTTACGTACATAGGCAGTACTATGATCTCGTTACTACACTTTTCGTCACCAACTAGCACAAATCGAATCGAATTTATTGTAATTGTTAAAACCTGCGCAGAAGACTAACTGGAAAAAGGCTACAAAGCCACCGATTACGTTTATTTTATTTTAATGCATGCAGCTTCTTTTGAACTTACTTTGACGCAGCAGGCAAAGAAGACAAAACGGTACTTATGCGACATTCTTTGTTCATTGTTTTGTTGAAATAAAAACTTGCAGTCACTCGCGGATAGTTTATTTTCATAACGCACAACACAAAAACACAAACACTAAATAAATTCACATTAAATACAAACTTTCACTTTAATTATTTGAGCAAAACTATTCATTTCTATTGCACCACGATGCAAACCGGTGTAAGAACTATAAGTGTTGGATAACACACTATATTAACAGACAATGAGCACGCGTTGCCACCAAGTGTTCGATAATTGAAGATATTAAGAGATGTCATTTAAACGTGACAAACTTGTAATTTTTGTTGTTGCTCCAGTATTACATTTAAAATTAAACTTTTCCTTCGACTGTTCACACTGATCACGATAAAAGCATTAATGTAATACACAATAAGTATTCGTACTATCTCAAGTAAATGATTTTGCAGTTTTAAAGTGAAAAGAGTTTCATGGGAAAATGTAACTACCTTATTGCAGTGCAAGAATTAATATTGTACAATAAAATATAAAAAAAAAAATCTCATTATATAAATTGATACAATTAAAATACTGAAATTGTATCGATATTTTACCCATCACGCATAGATGCATTGATATTTTATCCGTTCAAATAACGGCGCTTTATGCTTGCCATATTCGATAAGAACAATTATAATTGAAATGGAGCTGCGCAGCAAATATAATAAATTAAAAGAGTTGCTCAAAGTCGCCGGCGTCTACGAGGACGGGATGGACATCGAGGAAATGCGCCAAATAGCCCAGGTCATGGAAATGTCGACCTCGTCGTACAGCGGCGTCGATTGCACAAATCTTGAGCGCGCTCTTCTGGTATGTAAACAGCTCGAAAAGCGAATGATTAAAAGTTGAATTTATTACGTTTGCGCAGGAGAGCGAAATTGATTTTCAAATGTTGGTCAACTCCACGATGATTGTACAGCCGGCTACGCCGACGCCGTCGCCGTCCATCGATGTGTTCATTGGCGCGGGCAGCTTCGAACGGGACTGCGACAGTCCGGCGAGTAATCCGATTCAGGTGCAGGTCCAGGCTGTGGTGCATCATGAGCTCGACTGGAGTCCCGGCCGCCCGGTGCGACCACTCAAGCGGGAAAACAGCGAGCCGGACTCGGGCCTCAGCTCGAAACGTGCCCATCAAGCTGAGGACGATGAGTCCCCGAATCGGGATGCCACGCCCATATCGATGGGCAGCGCAGACTCTGGCGTCAGTTGCGAAGAGATCGGCTCGTTGTCCAGCATCAGCGAAGTCTCCTCAGTGCCCTCAATTGGCGAGATGCCCAGTCGCCTCCTGATCAGCACCAGCAGCGCAGCCGTGTCCGGATATTCCGATTCTTCTTCTAGAAGCAGTCCCTAAATTGAAAAAATAATTTGGGTTGTCAGATATTTGTTCAATTATTGAAAAGCTCTGCTTTTTACGGACAATTGATTACTTAACATTAAATTCAAATTAGTTTTTCAAATAATTATACAATTTTGCAAAGCTATATCAGATTGTCAGAGATTTATTAATTAAACTCTATTTAAATGTAATACAATTGTGCAAAAGGCTGCGTCCTTAACGATACTTATTTAATCAAGCTTAATTAGATTTTCCGAAATTTATAAAACTCTTTGAACGATCAGATCCTTAACTTACTTTTACACTCAATCCGGCTGTCAGAAATTTATTCAGTTAGCATTGTTGAATAAGAATAGTCGATAAATCCGAAAGATAATGCCAAATCCAATAGTCAGATATTTGTTCAATTATACAATTTAGCCTGTCAGTTCTTTGCTTAATTTTAAACTCGATGCAATGGTCAGCTATTTATACAACTATGCAACGATCCGTAATAATAATTATTTAAATAAGTTAAATGCAATTGTCAGAGATATATTGAATATTGTCAAGGGCTGATCCTTAACTTTAAAATAAATACTATTGCGGTCTTTAGGTAGACAAGGAGTAAGAAACTAGCCCTGATTCTAAAATGCCTCTTTGCGTCTTTTGTTTTTGTTTTTGTTCGATTTCAGGTGAATTCACTGGATGGGATTGTTCTCACGCTCCATCTTTGTCTTGGCTATGGCCTCGCCCACCAGGTGATCGATGCGCTTGCGCATGTACAGGAACGGCAGCAGGTTGACACGATGGCTGACCAGCGTAGCGGATATGTTTGTGAAGTACTCGGTCACCTCGACGGGCCGGGCCAGTAATACGGGCGGTTTTTTCTCTACCGGCGACTTGGGCAGCGTCAGGGAGCGACAGCTGAGCCGCTTGGTTACGCTTGCGGCAACTGTTGTTGTTGCAGCCAGAGCCGGCGAGCTGTCATCGTTGTTGTTGTTGTTGGTCTTTGATTTGCGCGCACGAGCACGCTTCGCCGGTGGCGCCACAATCTTAACCGGAACTGTGCGATGCGCCGAACGGAGCGATTGACGACGCGTGGGCGGTGAGAAATTTTCCAAGCCCGAAATGCTCGCATTTGGTAGATTAGGAGGCGAGTGCTTCAGCTGCTCCAATCGACTTGTGTGCTTATCATCTCCGCTTGCGACAAGCTCCCTGCACGGCGTGGAATTTGAGGAGCGTATTGCATCGTTTGTGTTCGGTTTATCTCCCGTTTGGGAGCTGGATTCACTGACAGCTATTTCCACAATTTCGGGCTCAGCATCGTCGGTTAAATCAATTGACTCACAGTTTACAGCTGGAGCTGTGTCCTGAGCAAAGTCAGTTCCAGATATGTCTGTGAAGCTGGTCAAAGGTACTGCATCCACTGGCTCCTGCAGCTCCCGATCCCTAAAACTTGTCATGGAATGGATAACTTTAAAAGCCAGCTAAAGAGGATAACTCACGGAGTGCGAACAATGTAGGAAATGTTGTTGGACCAATCCTCCTCATCTGCCGAGCTGTTGTTCGAATACCCGCTACAATTTGTGGATATATATAAATTGAATCGTAAAGAAATAAACAGTTCTTTGCAAACCGACTTGGCTTCACTATCATTGTCATACGAGGATTCGGAATGTTCTGAGGATGCTGACTCATTGTCGAGACTCTTTCCGTCCGGCGAGATGGGCGCACAAACTGCTGCACTATGCGAATGCCTATCGGAGAGGGCATAAATGGCACTCAATTGGGAATTATATTTGCAGTTATGTATTTACGTTTCCGACATTTGTGCGTTGTCATCCGCTTCGCTCAAATCATCGTCGTCCCCGACAATATGCGGTACATTGGGCATGAATGGCCTAAAATTTGATATGCATTGAACGTCAACAGCCTGAAAACGTTTACTCACATGCTTTATTTAGTCGAATTTGTAATTTGCATAAAGTAACCTCCCACAGCACCAAAATGTGAACAGCAATAGTTGTCAGTTATTTTCCCCTAAGTGAGAAGAGTGCTGCATAGGGTTGTGCGCAAACAGTGTTGGTGGACAACTCGAGATCGGCACCTAATGCAACGTTCTCACTGCCATCAAAAATTCAATAGTTCCGAATTGGGCAAGCCTAAAGGCGTATATAATTCGAAGTTATGACAATATTTGCCATATAAATAAATTGGCATATCTGTAAATCTCATAAATCAAAATAAATTCATAGTTTATAAGAAAAAATGACAAGCACAATAAATAAAAAATATATATAGAATTAACTAAACGTGATTTTCGTCCTCGCAGTAATTGCATCTATCGCAGGCCTCCTCGCAATTGCAGTAGATGGGATCGGGCGCCATATCGGAGGCCAGATCGTCCTCGCCAATCGTGATGCAGCGCACATTCCGCGGATACTTAACCATGATCAGTGGACAGCCATCCTCGTCGGTGAGCCCAACATTATCGGAGCCATCGGTCGCATTTTGACGCTGTAATATGTACTTGGTGTAACAGCAAAGGAATATCTAAAAAAAAAAAACAACAACAACAAGAAATAAATAAATAAATAAGTAGTTTTGCAAGTATGCTCACTAGAAATTTTAGCGCGCTGAGCGCGAGCAAAAGCAGTATATAAAAATATCGCCAAATTGTCTCCGAAAGGACGGTCAGGCAACCGATGGTGTTTATGGAATCCACCGTGAGCGTTGGGATGGGCGACGATTTCTGCTCCGCGTCGGACATGTAGTTGGGGCTGCTGAAATGCTTAACGCTCCTTTTGGAGCAGGCGATGGGAGCCACAACGCCCTTGTTCCCACACGAAGTGTTCGGCAGCGGCCTGGGCATCCACTCGGCGTTCATCCAATCCTTGTAGTTGTAGACGCCGCAGCACTGCTTCCGCAACTGCAGTCCGTCCCATAAGAGCTTCCACTCCGGGGCTGAGTAGTATTCGTCGATGCCGCGCAGCAGCGAGTTTTCCGCCGCATTTTCCAATACATCGATGTTATAGTAGAGATTCCAGACGATGCCAAAGCCAGAAGCAATTATCACGCAGGAATAGAACAGCCAGACGGACACCAACAATCGAACGTTGGGCGTACAGCGCCGCTTCCACAAGCGATTCCACAGCGAGATGCTGCACAGAAATGTGACAATTAGCTGGGCGCCAAAAATATACACGTTACACAGATAGCTGAACAACAGACGGAAATCGAGGTCGTCTAAATAGCTGGAGAGAATCATTTGGTAATAGGCAGTTACGATGATGATCAGTAGCCCGGTGACAGCCTCGAGTATCAGTAGAAGCGCAATATACACGGATGCTTTCCGAAAAGGCTGGCGCATTTGGACATCTTTGTCAGATGCTGCTTAAAGTTGTTTGTTTCCAATATCTTTGAATAGCTTCGAACGACAAAGAATTAAAAATCAAAAACCGAAATTTGAAATTCATTTCAATTGACGTTTATGAGAAAGGTTGCACTAAAACTCAAATACATTTTCAAATATTATTTGAATATAACTATAATAATTTCTATAGATTCAAAAGTTTGTAACGGCCATACGTTCAATTTTCAAATAAACTGTTAATAAGAACGCTGCTGTTAAGACCGCCGACTGTTAAGCTCAAAATGGCACTTTTAGCGCTGAGCATAGTTTACATTAGGCAACACTGGCTTAAGTTTCTGATAAGCCGGCTTGAGAGAAGCGATAAGCACGAAAAGAGGCGAACAAAGGCAGCTCAAACAAACCAATTAAAAGTCGTTGCTGCGTCATTTTTGTAGAAGAAAAAAAAAACAGAAAAATGTTCGCAGTGCTTTGTGGTGCCTTATTGATTTTGGCCCTGGAGCCAGGGACTTTAGTTCAATCAAAATTCCAATACGTCATCAAGGAGTTCACAGTACCGTTGGATCACTTCAGCTTTCTGAGCAACGATAGCTTCAATCTGCGCTACCTGATCAACGATTCGTTCGTGGACAAGGCCAATCCGAAGTCGCCCGTTTTCTTCTACACCGGCAACGAGGGCGACATCGAGTGGTTTGCGCAGAACAGCGGACTCGTCTGGCAGCTGGCGGTCGAGCAGCACGCCGTGGTTGTCTTTGCGGAGCATCGATACTACGGCAAATCGCTGCCGTTTGGGGCGGACACCTTTAACAGCAGCAAGCCGGAGCATTTGGCATACTTGACCGTGGAGCAGGCACTGGAGGACTATGCCGATCTGATTACCTATCTGCGCAACGGGCGGGAGGTGCCGGTGGTGGCATTTGGCGGCTCGTACGGCGGCATGTTGGCCGCCTGGTTTCGCATGAAGTATCCGCACATTGTGACCGGCGCACTGGCCGCCTCGGCGCCCATTTTACAGTTTCCCGGCCTGACGCCCTGCGATCTCTTCAACAAGATAACCACCTCGATATTCGAGATGGCCTACAATGCCAACTGCAGCGCGAACATTGCCAAATCCTGGAAGGGGCTCGAAGCGTTGGCGGCCACAGATGCGGGCAAAAAGCAGCTGGGCGACATCTTTCGCCTGTGCGATCCCATCAAGACCGGCGACGACCTGAACAAGCTAATGGACTATCTCGAGGAGGTCTACAGCAACCTGGCCATGGCCAACTATCCCTACAATAGCACATTCTTGGCGCCACTGCCCGCGTACCCTGTGCGCCAGTTCTGCTTCTACCTGAAGGACCTGCATCTGAACGAGACCGAGCTGCTGTACAGCATGGCCAGTGCCTTGGGCGTCTATGCGAACTACACGGGCACGACCAAGTGCGTCGACTACAAGGATGTAAATGCGGGCGCCAAATACGATAGTCTTGGCTGGGACGTGCAAACCTGCAACCAGATGGTGATGCCGTTTTGCGCCAACAGCAGCAATACGATGTTCCGCACCACGGCCTGGGATCTGCAGAAGTACACCGAGAAGTGCCAAAAGAGGTTCCACCTCACACCGAAGCCGTACGACATTGTGCTGCGCTATGCCGGCAGATCTCTGGAAGATGTTAGCAACATTATCTTTAGCAACGGCCTGCTGGATCCGTGGAGCGGAGGTGGCGTCCTGAAGGCACCGAACAGTCAGGTTCATGTCATCATCCTGCCGGAGGGTGCTCATCATTTGGACCTGCGACAGAGCAATCCATCGGATCCGGCATCCGTGATCGATGCACGCCAAAAGGAGGCGGCCATAATAGCCCAATGGATACGGCAATTTTAACACGATTTAAAACTTGTTTCAAACACTTTTCAAAATAAATGGAATTTTTTTTTAAACAAAATTACGAATAATTTTTAAATATTTTTCTTTAATATATGCATAAAGGTACAGTTGTTGTTGTTCACAAGAAAGGAAATCTTAAAAATTACAGAAGCAGCAAAAAACACACACAAAAGTTAACATTTAAATCAACTTAATTCAAAAATGTATCGTGTAAACTTAATAAATAAATATACGATTTTTTTTTAATAACTGCTCCAGGGCATTAAATAATAGCAAAAAATATATAGTATAGTTACAAGGCAAATAGATAATAATGTTTATCAAAAAATATTAACAAAAGTTCTTTAAACTGGATGGATAACTTTTTTCCATTTCTATAGTATACGCAAATTTTTTCAACATTTTTCGTTTGCAATTTTTTTTTGTTTTTTTCATTTATACGCAACCTTACAATTTTTGATTCGTTTTAGCAAAAAATGTTTTAGGTTTGGTTTAGCACCGGCATAGGACACTTGCTTCGTTTTGATCCTTTCGCGCACGCTCCAGCCAGTCTCGTAGGGTATCAGCTAGCCGACTAGATTTTAGCTTTGTCTATGGTACGAATTTTGGAAATGAGTTCAGGAATGCTTTGTGGTAAGAGGCACCAATGCTGCCGCTGGATGTTGGTCGAGAGTCCGACAAGAGCAGCGGCGTCACCTGTGGCGGATGCGCCGAATGCCCGAAAGCCTGCTCGTTAGCCGTGGGAGAGAGCTTGGCCAACGGCAGTTGGCTATAACCCTCGGGCAGCATTGGCCATCTAGCGCCCAGTGTGCAGCGCCCAGAAGCCATCAACGCCTCGGGCAGCTGCCACGTCTTGAGTTTTGGGAGATAAACGCGCAGCTGCACGCAACGTACGATGACTTTCGGGCAGCACTGTGGGCAGTTGGTCTATGTGGGTCATGGTTTGTCTTGAGGTGCGTCGGCCAGCCGCCTGAGGCAGAGGCAGCGGCAGCTTGTGGCCAGGCCATGCAAAAATGTTCCACGAAATTTGCACAGACCGCGCCGCAAGCTGCCGTTGCTCTCGGTTCGATCGGGAGGAACGTGCGCTACTTGGTAAATATTTCGTGTGCGTATTTGTTTTTGTTTTTTGCTTTCGTTTAGTAATTTTATATACAAAATGTTGGGCTCTATCATGTTGGGCATAGATTATATATGTATATATATATATATATATGTTTATATAAATGTTTGCTGTGCAAATATATATGTATAATGTATATCGTTAATGTAGTTTTCTTTTTGTTCCTAAATATTTCGTTATATGTCGTTAGTTTTCATAGTTTCTCTTTTTCTCTCAAGTGTTTCTCTCGTCGCGTTGGGGATGGGCTATATTTAAATATATTATGTACATGTTTATTTTTTTAATTTTTCTGTGTTTTTGTTGTGTACGAAAATTAATCAAAATTTTGCAAAATGTAAAAGTTACAAAAATTTCCGCGACAATACATTTATGACGCACGTTAATAACATCTTACAACTGATTCTTGTACATAAATTTTGTTTACAAACATTTGATTACATATTTTGCGTACTCTGTGATCATTATTCATTAATTCATTAATCATGCAAGGCATATTCGTGTTGGGGTTTCTGTTCTAATTTTTTTTGTTTTCTAATTACATTTGAATATTTTGTTATTTGATGGCTATTGTTGTTGTTTTCGACTCGGAATTTATTGCACTAATCCAAAAGGCAACTGGCAACAGACAATCGCTTGGGGGGATCGCTTAGGTTGGCGGCGGCCCGTGGGGATAGGATAGCATTGGCTCCAGGCTGCGTGCAAATGTGTTTGAGAACATGCACGTGTAGTCCTCACCGTGGGGCACCAGTGTTGCCACACCTAAAAGCAGCAGCATGAGCGCCTGTATGGGCAGCGAGGCACGTGCAACGCGGCCTAGGAACCGTGCACCGCGCGCCAGTACCGTGGTATTGATGACATCGCCATCGGCAGCATCGCCATCGGTGCTGTGTGTGGAAAGCAGCGAGAAGATCGATTAGAAAATTGATAAAATAAAAATTAAATAAAAACACATACAACATGCTACGTTAAGAAGATCAAGTGCAACTACGAGTTGTACTTGTGCATTGGAACTTAATTAATTTAAAAGAAAATAATTTTAAAAAAAACTAAACTACGTGACGTTGAATTATAAAATTAAACAAATTTTCTATGAATATTTACTTTGCATTTTCTGTGTTTGGTGCGGCGGCCTGCATAGAAGAGGTTGATAATGTAGTATTATCCAAAAGCTAGATATGCCATAAAAAATGTATATAAAAATAAGAAAGAAAAACATAAAATTAAATTCAAATAAATAAATGATAAATTTTGTATTTTTCACTTTTTACAGCCAATCTTTTCATATGTTTCTCACTTACTTTGGTGCGCTTACAAAAATAATTGAAAATTTACATTTGTTTTCGGGACAAATTGCTTTAAAAAAATCTTCAAGATCCTTGCACTTACCTCACTCGACAACATTTGCAGCGGCACGCCCAGATTGTCGCCCTCGTAGCCGAGCACGGCGCCCAGCTTGACGATGTAGATGCCGGAGAGGCGACGCAGCGATTGGAGGCGCAGCCGGAGATCGGTTAGTCTGGAAAGTGTTCTAGAATATTTAAAACATATGCTGGCGGCTCTTAACGTTGTCGGTTATGATGAAGTGTTAGAATGGGCGGACGAATCAAATTTTGAGTACCAACAAAAAAAAATAACACAAATCAAATACGCAACATAAAAACAAGTAAGAACGTTGCAGTCGGGTGTAACCGACAGCAAAATACTCGTTCACGTTCGTAAATATTACTATTTTAAAAAATTTCGGTATTTTG
>SCDT01002211.1:0-13977 GCA_004143765.1 Drosophila melanica | reverse complement strand
AAATAAGTTATATTTATATATAATGTACATATATAATATTATCACTCTTTTTATATATATTTTTTTTAAATTGAAAATATAACTGAGGTCACAATTCCCATTTGATTTGCAGGATCTGTCCTACAAAGACAAGCACTGGCACGAGGCCTGTTTCCTCTGCTTTAAATGCAATTTGAACCTGGTCGATAAGCAGTTTGGCGCCAAGGCCGACAAGATCTACTGTGGCAACTGCTACGATGCCCAGTTTGCGTCCCGTTGCGACGGCTGCGGCGAGGTGTTCCGTGCAGGTGAGCAAAGATCAACAATTGAACCGATTATCTGTGGCATACTTCGGGGCGGCACTCGAAATGGAACTATGTCAAACGATGCGAGTGCAACCGGTTTAGTGGGGCGGAGAGAAATGACATTTCAGGCATTCTATTTATTTTATTTTGTGTGCGCTCAATACTCTGTCAAATTAATTGTGCTCGCAGGGCAATTTGTTGCCAACTGGCGACACATTCCATAAATCTCCAATGTGCACTGCCATACAAAACATAAATAACAGCCGCGTATTTAATGTACCCTGTAGCGGGTCGAAAATACGGGGTATGCTATGCTAGCGGTCAAAATAAGTTAAGAAAACTCCTTGAAGAGAGAGTGAAGAGCTTTGACTTTATGAAAGCACATGAAAGCTGTCAATCAACTTATATGAAGTATCTACTTATTGCTAACAGGAGCTTCAAAAGCTTAACAGCAAGCTTTCAAAAGCACATGCAAGTTGTTATTAAACTGGGAGAAAGTACCTAAGGCTTGAAAGTTGATATATTATAGAGCTTTGAGCTTAAGAGAAAGTACCTGAGGCTTGAAAGTTGATATTAAATGGAGCTTTGAGGTTATGAGATTAAGTTTCTGTGCAATTACAATGTCTACAATCTTAATAAAAAGCTATTATATACATGTATTAAAATAATAAAAAGTTTATATGGTTATGATAGCTTGAAGGATTCTTGAACTGAAAAAAAAGAAAAGAAAATCACAAGAATTACTCACTTAGTTTAAACTTATATTCGAATTGACTACACGATATGTTGATAGTCGCATTATTTTGAACTGACGACTAATGAACTTGCTACAGTTGAGTGCGTGCAACATTCAGTGGTTGGGTTGCCTGGGAGCCAGTTTCTGACTTGCACATAAATGCCCCATATCTGTTTTCATTATACGCTGACTTGACTGCAATTTGCGCGTTACGAGTATTTTGCGCTTAAGTTATCTGAGCGGCTTGAGACACAGATCGGCGAATTGAGTTGGACGTCAAATGCAAGTTCATTGTCACCGCAATTAAGCTGGCGGCCCACGCAAAAAAGAGAGCCTCCAAAAAAAACAACAACAACAAACAGCTGGGCCCTGAACTCACTCACAGGTGTACGACATTGTTAAAATGTGGGGGGTTGGGGGGGACTAACAAAAGGTGTAAATTATGACAATGTCTCCAGTTGTGGCGCTGTCAATTGGAGCGTTGCGCAAATACCAGTTAAGACAAACAATGAGTATAGAAGAAGAAATGATGATAAATACGCATATGGTGATAAATTTTATTGAGATAAACAAACCCGAGATGAACGTCGCCCGATTCTCTCGTATCAATGGAAGTGTTAAGCACGCTCCAAATTTGGCCCTGACACTTTCGTTGCCAACGCGGAACGTGGCCGTTTATTAGCCGCAATTGAAGGCATTACCAAAAACGGGGCTGCTTTGTTGTTGTTGTTGTTGTTGCTGTTTGTCTTCGCTGTTGGAAGTACACGTTGACATTGCCAATTGCGAGTGAGAGATAAATAAATTGCACTGCCGCACAGCTAACATCAATGTCAGCAACGCATCCCACACGTCTGAATGCCAATTTGAGTGCTATTTGAATATATATACAAATATATATATATATATATATAGATATTCATATTGTGTGTATGAATACACCCGTATTTACTTCTGTTTGCCAATGGTGGGTCGTTAGCCAAAGCCGACAAGTGTCGTTAACATTGCCAATTCAGGCATTAGCTAATTGTCTAATCAAATACAAAACATATTTGTTAATTTGCTTAATTTTACTGTCAAAATGATGGGCATTAATTGTCAAGTTTGGGCCACAAATTGCCTACAACCCAGCAGCCCATGCAAAAAGCACATGAATTATCATGCATTATCGCATAGATCAAATTGTCGACGACGACGCCTGCAAATCATCTATGTCATCTATGCTAATTCGGGCCAATAGCTGAACGCCAGATGGATCCACATTAAACCATATGTCTAATTCGATGCTCTGACTCACCAACAAATTTTGAATTCATTTCGAATTTTGTTTCTTTCTATGTTTCATGTATGTACGAATATTAGCAATGAAACTTGTTTTGGTTTTCTTTTGTTTTCCGTTTGTGTGTGTTTTTTTTTTGTGTGTTGGCTGCGCATGATTTGTGGCTTTTAAATCGCTAAAATCGGCGTGTTGAAAAATTATTATTAAAGATCGCTGATAAGCGTGTAGAATGAAATAAATGTGTTTTCATAGCTATTATTTTTTTGTTTTTTTTTTTAATTTATTAAGGCACTGCGGCATATGCCGTAACAGAACAAAGCGTGTTATTGGCTTAAACTAATTTCAAAATATAAGAATACCCTTTTACAGTTAATGCTGATCAAATAAACTTCAAATATAGCTGCTTTTGCCACAATAACTAAAGTTTAATAAAATAACTAATAAAAAAGGTATAGTTAAGAGTGCCCGACTAGCAATATAAATGCCCTATTTATTATATTTAGAGGGTATCTACTCACTTTAAAGTGCAATCTTTACAGCGTTCTTCCGTGAGAAAGCACTTGGGAATTACAAGCGTATATTTTGAATGACATTTTGAGTGCATTTTCTTTTGCTCAACTCTCGTAAAAACTTCTTTTTTACGTTCCACTTGCAACCATTCGCCGTTTAATTGCTTAATTGCTTAATTGATTGCAGATAAAAATAAAGCGAAAGAAACAAAAAAAAAGCGAAGCGTAGTAAACCATTTTATTGCAGCTCAATTGATTTATTTACTGGTAGCCAGGCGAATCCCACGCAGAGCAGCGGCCAACGCGTGTCTAAACATTTCCGTCTAGGCCAGCAATTAATCAAATAGCGCAACAAAATGCGATCCAAAGTTCCATTGTGCCATATAGAGAGAGAGAGAGGCCTTTAGGGCTGGCTGTCTGTCCATAACCGGGCTGCTACAATTTCCATGAATATAATGTCAACGCAGTTTAGCCACTGGGCGGCATTTGAAAGTATTTAGTTGACATTTCCATATCGCATTTCCCCGCCCCATATGCAAAGCGAGCGACTCTCAATTATGCAGCTTCCCACATGGCAGCCGCCAGCTTGTGTTGGATGTGTTTTTGTTGGCTTCCTCGAGCGGCTCACCTTAAACACCCCGGCGGCAGCGCGGCAATGTCAGGGCAGCCAAGCAGCATTGACAGGCACTTGACTCGCAACTGGAACGAGCATCTGCATAAAACACACTCAGAGAAAACCTATATTACAAACTTAAAAGTTGAAAACAAAAAGAAACTGATTTTTGTAAAACATAAAAATAAATTTAAAAATTTAGCTTGAGTTAAGAAAGTTCAAATTGTTTTTTTGAGTGTAGTCAAACAGCCTATTGGTCAGACAGTCTGTTGCAGCAACCAGTTACCGTCAGTCAAAATAGTTCATAATTGCATGAAGAGCCTAAATGGCACCTTGCCAGCCTTGTTATGTCTTTTGTGCCATGTTAAACAAGACGATCTTTGTCTCACGCAACAATTTTACTCAAACTCAACGCAACTGAATTGAACTGAACTGAACACAACTCGGTTGCGACTCAAACTGAACGAAACTCACCACACCTCACTTCAACTCAGCTGTGGCTGTTTTGTTTACGTTGTCGGTTTTTGTTTTTGGCGGCTGTTCTCAGTCTCAAAACGGCTTTCAGAGCGCTTGGTCAGTGACGCGGATGCAACTCAGAACTGCAAACGAATTTCGCTTTGAATAGTGCTAAAAGCAACGTGTTGCACGTTTGATATCAATTGCTCTGAAATCATTTGTGTCGACAATTAAAAAGTATTTCCGCACTACATTGTTTTTTTTTTTTTGAACTCTTCATCTTTCAATAAACAATCCGAATTGTTTAATGAATTCATTTCTTGTAAACAATCTGTGCAAAGTGGGATGAATAAACTGCATCAGCAAAAACAAAAGTGGCAACAGGAGTCGTAAATTTGCAACCGATATGAAACAGTGCCTGCTGTTGCACGCTGCGTATACGCTATTTCTCATACTGGGCGTATGCGCATTTCTCAGGCACATTTTGCGACAGTTTAATTGAGCCAAGACTCGAGATATCCGCCTTGACAGACTTGGGTATTGCACAATATGCAACGGGTAATGGGTGTCAAGCCGCCTCTGCACGCGTCCAGTTATCATCACACGCAATCGAATACCGAATATACGGCAATAAAATTACAAATTAATAACCAAGGGGACGGACAGAGAGACAGGTCGCAGCTCCAGTTGTTGTTGGCTCGGATAGAAATTGCATACCAAAAACCGGAAACGAATTTGAGCTGCTTTTTTTGGGCTGCATTTAAAATGTGGCGATAGCATCGACGTGTGCCACATTTAAAGAGCTAAATGGAAAACATGAAAAGCAGCAGCAGCACACAGACACACACACACACACACACACACACACACACACACACACACACACACACACAAGTAGAGGGTAACGAGCGGGGTCGCCCACTTGAGTTGGCATTTCTTTCTTTCTTTTTCAGTTTATTTATTGTTGGCACTGCAATTGAATGCCAATTGAAATGAAATCGAAATCAAAATGAAATCGCATCGAAATTATGACGAAAGCCCGCACTTTATTAATTGCCCACAGATGTAAAGTGTATGTACATATATAAAGCAGGCCAGCTGGCCCAATAAATCTTCATTATTCGAAGATCATTCCAGCAGAGCTATCTGTAGGAACCGCTTTAAACAAATGAATCGATGGCCATTTGTCTTTTGTGGCCTTTTTTGCCGCTCGGCTTATCAGACAGGCCGCCAGCCGCAAACAACAGGCAATTTCAATTTCTCTTTTATTTATATTGTTTTTTTTTGTTGTCTTCTCTTCTCCCGTACAAATCTGACAAAACTAATAAATCCACACGGCTGTTTTGTGGTTTTTTGTTGTTGTTGTTGTTGTTTCTATTGTGCCCTGCAGCCGTTGACATTTGCACAGGCGGGTCAAGTTGACAAAGAGACATCTTTGATGGCTGGTTAAAAAAAAAAGAAGTCAGATCGTGATATTGTCATGTTTACCTGCTTAAACAAATCTGATCAGTTGGGAGGTCATATTTCTTTGACTATGATCAATTTAACCTTATTAATTTCTCTTTAATTTCGCCATTTGCATTTCGTGATATAATATCGCAATAAATGCCAGTGTAAACAAGTTATATACCATAAAAAAAAGAGTCGTAAAACGACACATTTTAGAAAATAATCAACAAATTGGAGTAATTGAAATTCGAATCCAAGCGACCGCCCGCAATTTCAGCACCGGCAAGCAAAATTTAGCTGATCGCTCGGCAAAAAATTGTCGACTCGCTATTTTAAAATGCAGAACGCGTTTTGTGAGCACTTTCCATTTCGGTGCTATTTGGCGGTGGTCGCACGTAATCAGCATTGCCCCAAGCCGGCAATCGATCAATCATCGTTCACTTAGATCACATCTGACTGACTGTCAATGCGTGCATTTGACTCCAGTTTAGCTGGCGAATTTCAATGTCGCCTCCTCCGATCAACACTTGACCTCCGCCTCAGCTGGCGGCATCGATCTGTGCCTCAGCTGTGGGCGTCGGCGGCGGTTCGTGGGCGAACTCTTTGGCTGTTTTGCGCGCTTGGCAACCGCTTTCAATTAGTTATAATTATGCGACACGTCGTGCGATGCCAGCTCCCCAACTAACCACAAAAACAGCGCGAATCAAGCCCTATAAATGCTACACTGCGGTCATCCAGTAACTCGAGGCGTTTAGCCCCAAGGCTGCTAACTGGATTTAAACAGAATCGATTAGAAGCTTCTGCTCCACTTTTAATTCGAATCAACGTGGTTAATTGCCCGAAAATCAAACCTAATCACAAAACAAATCAGATCTTAATGAAAAAAAGTTCAAAATTATTCTGATCTGAGAGATATTTTGCAATAGTTCTGCTCTAGTTGTATTTAAAGCAATTTCTTTTAAATCTGAGTTTAATTTAAAAAAAAGTCTAATTAAAGGTTAGAACCATCCTATTTACAAAAAGAATTTAAAAATTAGATATTGGCTCGAACCTTCAAAATATATTTCTTTAAATTGTATCTAAATTTAAATGCGAACTGGGCTCGAACCGCTAAGCGACACGCTAACATTTTTTGTGTCTGTGTTTTGGCCAAAGTTCTTGGTAGATGATTCTGGCTTAATTACTTGGCCATATTCAATGAGCGAATTTCCTGTGGGCAACATTTGAAATTTTCAATTTCCTGTTTCAATTTGCGCACGCGCTTATGAAATTTAACTTTTAAGCAATTTATTTGTTGCTATTTTGTTGTTGTTGTTGTTGTTGTTGTTTTTGTTTTGTAAAAAGTTAATTATTTAATGATTTATGAAGGCATTATTGTTGTAGCTGATGTTATTGTTGTCTCGCTGTTATTTATAAACATTCTCCAAGTTTTTTAATGAAACTTGTTATTTAGCTAGTAAATTTTGTAGTGATGTCATTGCCTTGAGGCCACAGAAAGACAGAGAGAGAGACAGAGAGAGAGAGACACGACGTCTCCAAATTTGATCGACTTACAGCGCAAAACATATATTATAGAGTATGGACTGAGTTCGGTTTGCTGTGCGTGCTGGGCGTGCGATAATATCTCGACTGGTTTGTGCCCCAAATGAGCGCCAATTCAGCCAGTTCGCTGGCCGAGACATTGATCAGCGCTGAGCGCTCTTAACTCTTAGCTGCTAGCTGACCCAGTTGGCTTACACCAAAATTGATGATGGCATCTCTCGGGCTGAGGCTCCTGTCCGCTTGGAGCCGAGTCGTGACTTATTAGGCCAGTTAATAGTCGCAGGCTCTGTCACTTTGGTGCCGATGCAGTTATTTAAATGCACCCACTTATCCGCTAAATAGCAGCAGTAGTTCAATCAATCAATCAATCAATCATGACTGACGTCGATGTGCTGAGCTCGCGCATGAAGTCGCGCCTACATTTGCAAAGCAAAACCATTGGCGCCGATCGCATCAAGAAGGCCAAGGACAACAACGAGGACATCGCCGTGCTGAGCATGTTCCTGCCGAATGCCAGCGCCGTCGAGGAAAACCGCAGCTTCTACTGCTCCCTGGGCGACTATTGCCGCCTCGGCGATCCGCGTGCCACCAAAGCAGGTAACGATGCTGCCCATAAATTATGTTAATTAAAACCAGCGATACATCATAATTTATCAATATTACTGCCCAGCTAATGGCTGAGCTGTTGCCAAATTTGGTAAGAAATAGACGCCCACCTGGGCCAACTTGATGTTTTGGCCAGCTCTCCATAACGTCATCGCAACTTTCGTTCGGATCTGCTGGTGCCGCGATGACTAATGTGGAACTAGATGAGCTTCGAATACACGAATACACTCAAAGAAAATAAAGAGAAATTGTACCAAAGTTGAACATATGAACACTTTAAAAACACTCCCTTTCGAGAGCTGAATCTAATTTGAAAATATTCGACAATGTTTTTCCATATTAAAAATGAAAAATTTAAAAATTTTGCAGAATTATTTTCCACTTATTTTTAAAATTGAAAAATTATTATTAGCTTATTTTTTGGCGCTGGTAAATAAACTAATTACAATATAACATATTATCTTCGAATAGATTTTATACACTTTAAGAAGACTCCCCTTTCCTGAATCTGAATCTAATTTTAAAATACTCCACATTATTTTTCCATACTAAAAATGAAAAATCAACGAATTTTAAAGAATTACTTTATAGTTATATTTAAAATTGAAAAATTATTATTAACTTATTTAATGGGGTTTTTTTGACAAGAATTTTTAAATGCATTGAAATGCACTAAATTTGGATTTTAAGAAAATCCGAAAAAGTTGCAATTTGAAAATTTAAAAAAAATACCTTAATTTTATTTTGTTGATATATGATTGTTGGGGAATTATTATTTATCTCAAATAAAGCTTAGTTCTTCAATTTTTTTTGCGCATATGCATAAAAGGAAAACTGCCATTCGCTCGGGATATTAAATTTATATACTTTCATCGTAAATTTGTCATTATTGCCAACTTTTTGTTTGCTATAATTTGGCAACATATGAACTTGTTGTTTTTTTGTTGTTGTTTTCGGCTTTTCTTGACAACCCGAAATTAAAGGAAAACAATAGAATAGCTGCCCTGACATTATTCCAGTCAATTAGCCTTCTTTGCGGCAGTCAGTGAACCCAGCAAACCCCAAAGAAAAGCCCCCTTCGGTAAAAGTTTTCGCTTTGTCTGTCTATTTGGCAGCAAATTTTGAGCACGCAATAAATAAAATAAAATAAAAAGAGATTTTTATGCACACTTTTATACGGCCGAAAGCCGCAATGGAAGCAACCAATTTGGGCTCCATATTTGTCATGCAGGAATTTGCGTTTGTCTCTTGAGTCTAGCAAATTTGAATAATTTTTGCATTAATTGTTATGAAAATGCGAAATTTAAGGGTCGCGGCTGGCCGGGGCTGTGGGGGTGTAATGGGGCCCGCCTTCGACAGTTGCATGTCAGCTGCACATAATAATATTCAAATTTTTTGTATTTATTTTAGTTACTGTTATACAAAAATAAATTGTTATTGAGTTTCGGCAATGCTTTGGCCTGAATATGTCTGGAATTTGGGGCTATTTGATAGATTATGTTACTGGCCAAAGTTCAAGGTTGCAATCGCATTCGTGAAATTGATTTGTCGAACCATCCGTCTGTCTGTCTTTCAGGTACCAAGAAAATGGAATACAAAACCCGCCAGTGGCACGAAAACTGTTTCTGCTGCTGTGTCTGCAAGATGGCCATCGGCACCAAATCGTTTATACCGCGGGAGCAGGAGATCTACTGCGCCGGCTGCTACGAGGAGAAGTTCGCCACGCGCTGCATCAAGTGCAACAAGGTATCAAGAATCAAAAAACAGGGATCAATTGCAAAGAGCTGCAGATTAAGTTCGTGTTCTGTGCTTTTGCAGGTAATCACCTCGGGTGGCGTCACCTACAAGAATGAGCCGTGGCACCGCGAGTGCTTCACTTGCACCCACTGCAACATCACCCTGGCCGGGCAGCGCTTCACCAGTCGCGACGAGAAGCCCTACTGTGCCGAGTGTTTCGGCGAATTGTTTGCCAAACGGTGCACATCGTGTGTCAAGCCCATTACTGGTAAGCTATATATATATATATACTGATCAGTAATCCACATTAATCCGCACTCTTCGCAGGCATTGGTGGCACACGCTTCATCTCGTTCGAGGAGCGCCATTGGCATCACGATTGCTTCGTCTGTGCCAGCTGCAAGGCCAGTCTGGTGGGCCGCGGCTTCATCACCGACGGACCCGACATCGTCTGCCCCGACTGTGCCAAGCAGAAGCTGCAGTAAATCGCGACGCAGTGAACCCAAATCGAACCAGGCCCAGCAGCAGCTCCCATCGAAGTCAACAATTGGCCGCGAACGGAACGGTGGGAAGTGGGGGCCAGCTATAATTAGCCATAAAATTAATGAATCAAACCACAAAAAAATCAACGAAAATGGATCAAATCAGCAATGCGCGCAATCTGTATTAAACGCGATATTCAAACAAAATAATGCCTTACACTTACACATATATTAGATATGAAAATTAGCTAAACAAAAATCCTAAAATCAAAAAGAGAAAAAGCCACAATTTTTTTTTTTTTTTTGAATTGAATATTATATGAGTGCTTGTATACTTATTAATATAGCTACAAAAGAGCTAAAAATAAAAAAAAAGCAAAAAGCAAAAAGCAAAGAAACAAGCGAGTGGCGAAAAGAAAAAAGAAACTCGTTATAAATTCAAATATTTTTTTTTTGTGCTTGTATAAAAATATATACTTATTTATTATTTGTAATTGCATTTGAGCGAAAAAACAAAACAAAACAAAGTTTTTTGTAAACAGTAACGAATGGAAAATACTGTAACTATTGTTGCCACATTGAATATTGTATGTATGTTTATTTATTTATTTTAAGTTCTTCTAACCCACACGCACAATGTGATGCGTGCAAAAGTTTCCTAACCTCGGGTTTCAGTTGTATTAAAACGCAGTTTATGTTTCTTTTTCTATACTTATTATATGTTCTTAAACAAACAAAAAAAAGCAAAAGCAAAAAAATTTAAAAACAATTATATACACACATATACACACACGTCCTAGCAATTTAATTGTTTAGTTTTATATATATGGTTTTTTTTTTTTTGTAATGAAGCAATTTGCGTAAAACTAAATATCCACACATAATTATTTTACAAAAGCCAACAAAATGTCAATGTCCTTAACTATTTAATGAAATTAAAGCTAAATAAAATTAATAATAAAATATTGGTTTTCACTCTGGAAAGCATTGGGCTAAATATCTGATTTTCTAGGCAATATATGCGTTAACAATGTCAACAAATGGATATAGTCGATGGAAATTTAAAAATTTAGGCGCGTTGCGCAAAAGGAGCGCAATACAGAGCACTGTAAACGCAAACTGAGTAACGCAGCGCAAAAATGAGCTAACACAGCTGTTAGCGCAATGTTATGTGTCACCGTTTATGGTGAATGTCAAAAAGCCAAAGCAATAAGTTAACGATGGGCAGCACAAGCACAGCGAATTTAAAAATAATATTGGAGTTTAGGTATTTAATACTAAGCTACTTGTTGAACATTATTATAAAACACTAATTACCAGTGCTGGCGCAGAGCTGCTCTTTGGCAATATCAAACGACGGGAACTTTCATTGGACGGCACACAAAAATGTAAGCAAACAACAGTTATATCTGGGAATTTTTAGCAAAATCTCAGTTATTTACAGGGACAGTTGCGAATTTACTAAAATGGATGCATGCCAACATATTAACAGAGCGGCCTGAGCTATTCATTCAAGGCGACACCGTGTAAGTGAACGTGCGCAAAAACACGTGCAGATTTTTATGTTTGTTATGCTCTGCTTTTTCAGCCGACCCGGCATTCTGGTGCTGATCAACGACACGGACTGGGAGCTTCTGGTAAGTGCATTGAAATTCGGAATACACATTTAACCTTGGAGCACATTGGGAAATTTCAGGGCGAGCTGGAGTATGAACTGCAGCCAAACGATAATGTACTCTTCATATCCACGCTACACGGCGGCTAACAGCAAAAGCTGTATGTTAACCGGTAACAATTAACAAGATTTGTATATTTAATAAAAAAAAAAAATTTGTGTGTAAAATAATAAGTTAGACACAAATCAGAATTACGTCCCTTTACCAAAATGGCAAAGGCCCACACGAAGATTCGGGTTGTAAGATTTTCTTCATTTCAAGTTGATTGCTGCCCGTTTATTTTATATATAAAGCACAAAGGCAGCGAATAAGCTGTTGGGAATTATAAGAAAATTGTTTGAAGAAGCAATTTAAACTAAAAGGAAATATTTTCATTTAATACCATAATTCTTGATCTCTTGAAGATTTTTTTTTTAGATATTTTGCATATTTCGATTTTTTTGCTTATTTGTTGATATACGATTAATGAGGTATATTTTTAATACCTTAATATAGAAATATTACTTAAACTGGAACTAAAATCTATATATCTCCGGCAAAAATGGTAGTATTTTTGAATAATATCCATTTTTAGACTCGTACTGATTAGAACTATCGATTGGCATTCAAAAATTGCCATTCTAAATTTTGACCATTTTTGGCAAAAATCACAAGGGGTAACATCACAATTTTTGCCAAAATCGTGAAAATTTCAAATTTAAATATTTTGAATGGCGATCGATTCTATGGACTTATACGAGTCGAATGAGGTATATCTTTCCAAAATCGGACCATTTATGGCCGAGTTATAGCCATTTAAAATGTTATAATTGTCAAAAAAAAAAAAAATCGTTCCGTAAATCCGGTAAGCCTTCGGACAACAAACCATATCGCTGGTTCCTAGATGACCCCCATATCCTTGGTTATTATACCAAAGGTATAGTCCTAGTGAACCTAAAGCGCCAAGTTTCTGCAAAATGCGCAGAATATGGCAACAAATATGTATGTATGCTTTTTTCAGCTGTCCCACCCCTGCTCAACTCTTAACAGATGGTTATTTACATTGCGGCAATTAAAAGTATGCAACAGATTCTTATTAACATTCGTCATCGGCGCCCCAAAAAATATTACCTTAAAAGTATGCAATACAATTTGTAACATTTGCTAATTTTTTGTCGACCTTCTGACGATTCTGTTGGCCTGGTGTTTCGGCTGGAATTTGTAGAAAAATATTGCACTTCGGCGGCCCACAAATGTTACCTTAGAAGTATGCAATATTTTTTTTTACTTTTGCTAATTTTTTGTCCACTTTCTGACGATTCTGTTTGCCTGGTATTTCAGCTGGAATTTGTAGAAAAATCTTGCTCAGAAATTCCCCCCAAAAGTAAAAATTGAGTTTGCATCGTTTCTTAATGTATTTATTCAATTTCTCTTTACTGCTTTGTAATATTCAAATATTTTGTATATTTAAATAAATGTAGACTCGCCAATGGGATACATACAAAATGTCGTGTCGGCATTGCCCGACTAGGAGACACCCTGTGCGCAGCTTCACATCATAATTCTTGACCCCCTGCAGATCTTTTCAGGCGTTCTGTATATTTCGAAGCAACATTTATTCAATTCTTTGCTTATTTGTATACATTATTCATATTTTAAAGATATGCAATTAATTATGTATATTTTCTTTACGACAATTTAAAGATAGGCACTTAATTTACATATATTAACTAACTGTACGTTATGAATTTCGTTTTCGATATTTTTTTTCTCTATTTTTTTCCGGTCGTTGCAGAGCCGTTTTCGGCTGGCACTTTGTGTGTGCCCCTCGATTTTTTGTGTGTGTTGTGTGTGTGTGTTTGTGTGTGTTTGTGTGTGTTTTGTGTGTGGGTTGTACGCGTAGATTAAGGCTGATTAAGAGCTATGAAATATATTTCGACATTGACACATTGAATTCAATAATTTCAAATTTTCTAAAACAGAGAATGTAATAAAGATGAAAAGATGCATCCAGGGCAAATAATACAATTGGATGAAAATTTATGAAAACAAAAAAAAAAAATGTAACACAACTAAAATCAAATAAATAATAAATAACAAAAATTATAATAGTAAGTATGCAATATAATATGATAATTTGAATCTGATGAAACCGTTTCGCTAAAGCTATACATTTAATTCGAAATAAGTATTCGGACATCGCATAACCGAAACTGAGAATTCACTTATTGCTCCCCTCGGGCGCAGCGGACTCCGCGGCATGGGCGTACGACTTGTAGCGGCGCAGGATCACCGTCGAGGTGCTCGTGCTGGACATGGATGTGGCCGTGCCGGATGTCGACCAGCTGCCCCTGTTGCCCGACAGCTGTTCCGCGGCGTGCCCGTGGCCGTGGCCGTGCTCCTGGTCCGGCGTTATCGATATGTCTGACAGAATGCCGCTCTCTAAATGTGTATATGCATATAAGTACAGTAATATATATTAAATGAATCTAGCCAAAGCAAACAGACATAAAACATGCAGCACGGGGATACACAAACAACAACAACTAGTTAGGTGGGGGGGGAGAGTAGCGGGGCGAATATGTACAGTTGTGTCAAATAATACTTAGGGTGTGTTTATATACAGAGGGGT
>SCDT01002210.1:3745-17742 GCA_004143765.1 Drosophila melanica | reverse complement strand
TATATGTATATATATATATATATATAAATATTTTGTAGGCATATAGATTTGTTATACTATATATATGTATGTATATATGTATGTGTACTGTATTGTTTCTGTGTTTATGTATGTGAATAGCGCTGTGCATTTCGTAATCTTTGCAATAAAAAGAATAGTAACCCTTAAATATTCGAGATATACAGTGCTGGCTATATAATCAAAAACAATCCTTGTCATTCAAGGCATTTAAATCAATTAAGAATATTTGTATAATTTAGTTGATAGTCCTCCAAAATTATGCAATAGCCTATTAAATTCCAACGTTTTTTCGTCTATAAATAAAAGGTACATTTTTGGTTTTTGCAAGTCTAATTTCAATTCTCAGTTTTATCCTTAAAGCATCTTCAACAAGGAATCCAATAAAAATATAACATTCATTTTTTTTTAAGAGATAAGAAAAAAACGTACATAATTATATGGTCACCACTGTATATGCTAAACAGATATATCTTAATTTTCTTTTGGGAATACTCTACTAGCATAAAGAAACTTGCAATATGCAATTGATCAGATTAAATACTCAATATTTGTTCGAGTAGCTATCACATGAATACATCTAGGAAAAAAAAAAACAAAAGGCGGGGACAGGTGTGGGTGCGGGGGCTACAACATAGGGGACGGCTTTAAATAGAAACTGAGTGGTGCAAAACATCGCTCGATATCTCCCTCTCTCTCTCTTGCTCTCTTCCTCTTTCTTGGCTCCCTTTGAATATACATATAGAAACGTAATAAAATTCAACTGAAATCTTATATCGCTAGAGTCAAATATCACAACATCACATATACAATAAGTACATATATCATAATCGGTAATCGGTTATCGTTAATCGATAGCATTCGCAGGCTGCGCATTAAGTACGAGTATACTATATATATATGTATAATTATATATGGCATATATGGGAACGCAACGCTCTGATACTAACTGCTCTTGTTCTTCTTCTACTTCATTTTCCAAATCTTTTTTAATCGTATGGTTCGCTCATACTATTGTGTTTTCTTGGGTCAGGGGGCACAACTTTTCGGTTTTATTTATTTCAAATTCAGACTTAACCTTCTACTTGAAGTATCTCTATATGTGTATGTGTGTGTGTGTGTGTGTGTGTGTGCTCAGGAACTGAAAGTGTTGAATAATTGCTAATTATTTTGCTTCATTTTTCTATACTCTAGAAATGCCATAGAAAATATTAGTAGAAAATGTATTTATTTTGGGATCTGTACTATTATTTAAAAAATACTTTTAGAGTTGAAAAAAAACCTTTAGCTAAGTTTATATATATAGTTTTGGATTAAGTTGTAAGTACTTTGGTTAGTTTGAAATTGTGATAAATCTCAAGAGTTTTCGTCGTTTTTAATCGAGTCTACTTGATAGTTATGGTATTATTTTGGGATATATTTTAATATACTTGATTTGCCGCGAGCCATTGTCTAATTTCCTATACCCAAAACTCTGCCATGCCTAAAAGTTAAACAACCTTTTTAACAATGTTTCCTGCATTCCGTAATAAATTGTGCTCATTTTTTTTAATGTTTCTTTGCTCATCCTCGATATCTATAAGATAAAACATTCAATATTTTTTTTGTTTTATTTTTAATGTGTTTTTTAACTTGAATTTGCTTCGAATTTGACAAACTAACTTTCAAAACTCTGATATGTAAAATACAAAAATAAGAAAAGAAAACAAAAATTGGATTTATAATTTGTACGACCAAAGTTAATATCTGCTTAGTTAGTTTGCCCTAAGAGTTATTTTATTTTCGAAACTTTTAGCTAAATTTCGTAAGCTTTTCTTTAACAATATTTTTTAGTTTCCTTTTGGGTTATTATTTTCTACAAATTTTTTATAAAGAGAAATGAGTTCTTTGGGTTTTTTCGTCTTTGCTTACGTATTTAGTATTATTTGAATGTCTTTAGTTAACGGATTTCAAAAATAACATATAGCTTCCGATACCACTAGGTTTCCATACAAAGTATTTCTTCTTGTGCATTTTTTAACGTTCAATTTACAAATCATGTCTTATTGATAAAAAATATAAGAGTACATAAAGCTTTATTTTTGTCGCGTTATTTGTGGGATTCGATTTTTATCTATTATATATATATTTATTATGAACTCTATGCGAATTGGTTGGCTAAACATTTGCACGCCTCAAACATTTGCAACAATCAAGCAGGTAAATTCAATTATTTAATTGTCTTTGGGTGCCAATTAACTTTGACAGTCAGATTAACTTGCAGTTAATTCACTCAGTTAAAATCTATTGAGATACAATTTGTTCTCTTTGATTAAAAAAAATTATTTATTTATTTTTTTTTTTTATAACTATGGTAACGTCACTGTCATCAGTCATCCTAACCTATTTGAAGCAAATAATAGGGTATTTTAAAATATGTAATAGAGTGAAGCACATGGTGCTCAGCATGCGGACTAGCTTAAAACAAGTTTATAACTCTTAAACTAAATCATAACTTAAGCAATTAGGCTGCCCAACTATAGGATACCCTGTGAAAACATTAGCTAAAGCACGTATTTGGCTTAATTGTTGTTCCAGATGAACCGCATTTCAAATTAGCTAGTTTTTTTTAACTTAGTCTGGTAGTAGTAGCAACACTATGTTTGATTGACTTACAGGGTATGCGTTTGCAGTTGCAACTTAGATTAAACTTGAACTTGAACGAAACAAAACAATGCTAGGCTTTGTAAAAGGCAGACAAAATGCTTCGTTTGCGCGGAAAGGCTTTTTACTTATTGTTTTTAAAGGGTATGACTAGTCTGTCAGTTGACTAAAACTATAACTAAACGCTAGACTTTCTTAAGCTTGGGAATGCATAACTCAAGTGTACCCTGTTAAAACACAGGTATTTGAATTTCTTCTAACTGAATAATAATTTTTTGTAGATATTTATAGGGCAACTTAGATCAAACTTGAACTTAAAGAGCAAAAACTGCTAGGCGTTGTAAAAGGCTTTCATATAGTTTTTAGAGGGTATAACTAGTCTGTCAGGAAGTCAAAACGCAACTCGAAGCGTGTGGGTGAATAATATGACAATTTGTGTGGTTGTATGCCTGCTTACAAATTAGTTTGCGTGGTGGCGCCGGCGCCAGTTGCACCACCCGCTGCACCACCGGCTGTGCCGAGGCTGCCGCCGCCGGTGACGGCACCGACGGCAGCGCCAATGCCACCGATGCCACTGATGCCGCTGCCCACCACCGAGCCGGCCGTGTGCATGGCCAGTCCGTGCTGCACTCCCATTCCGGTGAGCAGCTCGTGTTCGGTCTTCGCCTGGCGCAGCCAGTTGCGCAGATCCCTGGTCCGCTCCACCAGGCTGGTGGTGTAGTTGACCGCCCGCGGACTCTGGGAGACAATCGTATTGGCCGCCAGTATGGCGCCACCCATCGAGCTGTGCATGCGTCCGGCGGCCAATTGGCGATAGGTCTCCAGCCGATCCGCCAGCGTCGGTATCGACTGTGGTGCGTGCACCGCACTGGCGCTCATGCTGTGCCCCGAGCTGCTCGTCTGCAGCTGCCCAGCGGACGACTGCTGGCTGAGCATGTGCGACCAGCTCAGCTCGTTCGGAGAGATCATCGGCATTGGCATCGCCAGCGGATGCGATGAATGCAGTTGCTGTTGTTGTTGCTGTTGCTGTTGTTGTTGCTGCTGCTGCTGCTGTTGATGCTGCTGCTGCTGCTGCAGGTGCTGTTGGTGCTGCTTCTGTGCGAGTATGTCGAGAATTTCGCGTATCTCCGCATTGAGTATCTCCAGATTCTGTATGCACTCGTTCGACTCCTGCTGGAAGTATTCCTTGCGCTTGTGCAGATCGGCGCCGCTGGCGAAATCGGTGCTGCTGAATCCCGAACTCGAGTGCGAGGAGAGATCGCTCAGCGTGGTGGCATCATCCTTGATCTCCAGCTGCAGCTGCAGCTGCTGTTGCTGCTGCTGTTGCTGTTGCTGCTGTTGTTGCTGCTGCTGCTGCTGCTGCTCCAAGCTGGGCTTCTCCTTCTCGTAGATGCGCAACAGACTCTGCTCGAGGTGGCGCAGCCGGATGACCTTCTCGCCGAGCAGCGCACGTGTCCGGTGCAGATTCACCTCCATTTCGGTCAGCTCCTTCTCCTCCTGGATGAGCTGGTCGAGCGTCTGGCGTGGCGCCGCCAGCGCGATGCTCTTGTGCCGCTGCTTAATCTCGCGCTGGCGGGCACGGAAATTGGTGCGCTGTGTGCGCAACGATTCCTTGGCGCGCCGCACCGAGTCCCGTTCCAGGTGGATGCGATGCTTGAAGAACTCCAGCTCTGAGCCGACCACCGAGCCGACAACGGCGGCATGCTCGCTGGAGATGTCCGTGAACGGATACCGCAGATGGTAGGTGGTGTCCAGCGTGTGCTCCGGAAACTGATCCTCCAGGTCCTCGAGCTTCTGCAGCTGGTGTCGCAGATTCTCAACTGGCGTGCACGGACGCTCCAGCTGCTTATAATTGTCCGAGTTGAGGCGCGACGTTGATGCCGATTTTGTGCGCGAGAAAAGTTTCTTGCGCGGCGTCGGCGCCGCCTTGTTGTTGCCCGTTGTGCTTGTGCTGTTGTTGTTGTTATTGTTATTGTTGTTGTTGTTCTCCTGCGGCGCCAGCGCCTCCGAATCCGAGTTGCCATTGTCGCTGAGCAGCACAGTTGCCGCCGCCGCCGACGCCGAAGTTGCTGCCGCCGCTGCTGCTCCTGTTGCTCCCGGCTGGGATTGCGATTGTGACTGGGATTGTGGTTGTGGTTGTGGTGGTGCAGCGGTCAAATAGCGGCCCTTGCTATAATTGTTCGATATGGTGGTGTCCGATTGGCTCAGCGAGGTGTTGGCATCGTCCTGGAGCTGCAGCTGCAGCTGCTTGATATACTTGCTGGCGATGCCCGGCTTGCTGAGGTGCGTCTTTGGCGGCAGCGGCGGCTTCAGTTTGCCTCCCGGCGTGGGCGTGGCAGTCGTGTTTGGATTCGTATTCGGATTCGAGGAAGCGGCGGCCGTCGCCTGCTCCGAGTAGCTCAGCGAGCGATTCTCGCTGTTGCCAATCGATGGCTTCTGCGAGATGGAGCGCTCCGTCTCCGAACCCGTGGTTGTGTTTGTGTTCGTGTTCGTGTTGTTGTGGCCGTGTGTGTGCCCGTGTCCGTGTCCATGTCCGTGTCCGTGTCCGTGTCCATGTCCGTGTGTGTGTGTGTGCTGCTGCAGCGCCTGCGCCTCGCGGCGTCGGCTGCGCCGCTCCAGCGACAGCTTCACGTCGGTCTTGAGCCGGACGTACTTCTCCTTGAGACACCGATACTTATCCTCGAGCAGGCGCTTCTCGCAGCGCAGCTTCTCGTACAGCCGCTCCTCGCCGTTGTCGCGCAGCCGCTGCTTCTCCAGCTCCAGCTCGTGGGCGAGCTTGTCGCGCATCTGGGCAAGCTTGGCGGCGTGCTCGCGACGGAGCAGCTCCTGTTCGGAGCGCAGGTCCCGCTCCAGTTCGTGCAGCAGCTCGGCGTGATTCGATTGTAGCGTGGCCATGCGCGCCTTGTGCTCGGCCACCACCTGGTTGCGCTTGGTCTGCAGCTGGTGCTCCAGCTGGCTGCGATACTCCTCCAGCTGCAGCTCGAACGCCTCCTCCAGCTGGTGCTGATGGGCGGTCAGCCGGAGGTCGCATTCGTGTCGCAGGCTCTTCAGGCGCGCCTCGTGCTCCCGCTTGGTGGCCTCCATGTCCTGCTGGAGCTGCTGCAGTGCAGCGGCCTCGTTCAGCATTTCGTTGGCGCCCTGCTCCTTGCTCTTGAGCAGACCCACCAGCTTGCTGGCCATCTTGAGGCTGCGCAGGCCCAGCTTCTCGGTGGCCAGTTGGGCGGCCTGGGCCGATTTCCGCTGCAGCTGCTCCAGTTCGTGGCTGTGCTTGCGTCCCAGTTCGTCCAGATCGAACGGATTGTTGCCCTGCAGCGATTCCTGTTCCGATTTGTTGATGATGAAGCTGCGCACCGAGCTGCCCTTCGAATCCGAATCGGTGTCCTCGTACAGCGGCTTCACCGCGGCGCTCTCCTTTAGCTTGTCCAGATAGCTGCTGCCCAGCACCGAGCCCGTCTCCAATTTGCCATCCAATTCGACGCCGACGGCTCCGCTTTGCGATTTTAGCATTTGGATAGTTTGGGCCTTCGGCAGGCTGATGATTCGTATCGGTTTGTTGGCATCGCTGATGAACGGATTCAGGCTGCACATGCCCACCATTGCGTCCGGCTCGAGCAGGTCCTCGTCCCAGACATCGTCGTCCTCCTCCTCCTCATCCTCATCCGCATCGGCATTGTCGTCGCGCTGTGCCAGCTCTTCCTCCTCCTCCTCCTCGTCCTCTTCCACCTCGTCCTCTTCCACCTGCCGCTCAGGCACTTCATCGTGCTCAACCGACTCCCGCTCTGGCTCCTCATCCGAGTTCATCGGCTCGGGCGACTGATTCAGCTTCCGCGAACTGTCCTCCTCGACGGGTGAGCTGCACTCGCGCTGCGTCTCCACCAGATTGAAGCGCACGCTCTTCTTATCCTCCGCTGCGTTGGTTGTCGCCGCCGCCGTCGTCGTCGAGCTGTCCTCGTCCCGTTCATAGCGTCGTCGCATGTCCGTCAAGCTGGAGTCCCTCAAAATGCCCTTCACCCCGTGATTGGCTCCAGTTTCCGGCTCCAGCTGTCGGCGCGATTTGAGAAACATGGCGCCCGTTCCGGAAAGCTGAAAGCCGCCCTTACGCTGCTCCAACGTTGGCGGCTCCATGCCCGCCCCGGTTCCCGTCGTCGTCGTCGTCGTTGCCGTTGTTGGCTGGCTCAATTTCATGGCCAAGCTGATTTGCGTATTGGTTTTGGCCACCTCGAAGCGCGTGTTCTTCACCGGCTGGAAGATGGGCCCAAAGCTCTTGCCGCGCGACTCCAGGAAACGGCTGACACCGCCGCTGAAGCCGCTCGGCCCCGGAAAGGCGGACGTGGTCATCTTTGTGCTGGCAGCGCCAGTTGGATGGCTGCTCACGTTGTTCATCGGTGAGCTCATGTCGTCGAGCAGCTCGTCCGTGCCCTGCATGCTGCGTATGCCCGAGTCCAGTTGCGACACATCGTCCGAGTTGTCCACAATGGGCGTGGCCGCGCCTGCCCCCGCCGTCGCGAGCAGCTTCTGGCGGGTCTGATCCACCAGATCCCGATAAACGGCGTCCAGCGGATGATCCCACTGCGATTGCTTTGTGCGTGTATTGTGATAATAATGTCCGCTCTTCTCCTCCGAATAACTGCAATAAACTGGTCAGTGGCGAGCGACAGAGAGAGAGAGAGAGAGATGGAGAGAGGGGGTGGAGGGGAAACACTTACCAAATTTTCCACTCTGTGGGCAATGCGGCCATAAGGCCCTCCTTGGCCAAGTATAACAAATGCGGCTCTCTGCTCGGCTCAATGCCAATCAATGTCGCATAATCGTTGATCTCTGCGGAAAACAATTGAAAAGGTTGAAAATATTATCAGTCAAAATGTTCACAAATTTCAGTTTCCCGTTTCAGAGAGTCTCAGAATTTGACAAGCCTGCTTGCCAATAAAAAACGAGTAATAACGTTGCAGTCGGGTATAACCGACTGCGCAACACTCATTCATAGTCAAATTTGAAAAATGAAAACGGTACTGTTGTTTTGGAAAAATATATATAATTTGTGGAGTTGAGCTCAATATAAACTCATCCAATCTCCATTTGGATTTTTATTTATACAAAAAAGGCGATCATAAGCGGACTTCATCAGACAATTTACTTAAATCTGACGAAGATATAAAGATGAAATGGAAATCGTAGCTAAAGAATCTTAACACTATATCTAAAACGGGTCTACAGACGTATATATGTTCAATTTCCATTCTCTAGCTTCAAATTAGTTAACGGGTATTTAGATATAAAACTCATTTAAATGAGGTTCGAAACTAGCTAGCAAATGATATTCGAATATGTATTTAGTTTAAATTTGTCTCAAAACTCGATCTAAAATGTGCTTTATATCTATCGTATTTCTTTTGGAGTATATACATATATGCCAACATTTTCATTCTCTAGCTTTAATTTACTTAAGGGTAAATATAAAGCTTATTTACCAGTTGAAATCTGGTTTAACTAACACACATTTTTATAGTGCTGAATATGGATTTCTTATCGGTGGAAAATAATGTTTTTACATGTTTTATGCGACTTGGCCCAGATTAGCACGTTGTTCCATAGAAATTGTGCCCCAAGAGTCTGGGGTTCTATTGTTTTTGTGTGGCCCACTTATTAGTTATATGGGCGCACAATAACCGTTAGATTAGCAATTAAGGCTAATGAAAAACATTAAAAACTGTGTCAAGCCAACCGCCTGCAGCTGTCTGCAGCTGCCTGCCTCCTCCTTCTGCCCCGCCTTCGCCTCCAACTGCGTTTTGTGCGACGTCGAATGGAAGTGAAAGGAAATCCTGGTTAATATGCGATTTTGCTTTTGAATAGCGTTTGCTTTCAGTTGACGAGAATCTCGTTGCTGGTATCTCAAAATGCAATCTCAGAAACTTGGCTCAAAGCGCCTCTCTAAAAAGGTCCACTTTGGCTTGGGCAAACAGAGCGGACCGCTGATGAAAGCCCGGCTAAAGAAACGCGACTGAATGAAAGCCTCAAATGACGTGGCCTGCAATTTTTTGCATTCGACACTCGCACAATATTGATTTCACCTGACAGCCGGTGGTGCGGTGGCACCACTAAAACCAGCAGCACCACCACCACCAAAACCAGCACCACCCCAACCAGAAAATGGGTATCTCAGGCAGCGGTCAGCGTTGGTTTCCTGGCAACGTTTCAATTACCACAAAATGAAATTGCGTTTTGGCCAAATTGTGAACATTTTTTCTTTTTTTTTTTTTAAGGGTGCTTCGTAGTCATAGCGAGTAGCTCACACACACACACACACACATATATACACACAGAACAGTCACAACTTAAGAGTTATAAAGACAACCTGTCCACAGGTTTAGAATTCCATTTTGCTCCTCGGAGTCCTGTTCATTTGTTCCAGTTCATTCGCACAGCTGGCCGAGACTAGCCAAACAAAACAAAACAAAGGCTGAAAACCAACCACCCAGATGCACACACACACACACACACATACACCTAAAACTATACACACAGAAATACATATATGCATATATTAAGTTGACCCATTAACCGGACTCTGAAGGACAACAAGCCAGAAAAAAACACACCCGACAGGCAACACCCACACACCCAACTATTTGTATGTGCTTTATATACAGTGCTCACTCGCACAGAAGAACATTTCGGCTTAAATTTCTATAATTTAAAAATATACATATTATAACTAGAATAGGTACTTGGGCAACTTTTTAGTCTTGCTTGGATTGATAAACGGAACTGTTTGACCTCAGTAAAAATTGGTTAAACTTTCTAAATTTATTAATTAATATTTGTAGCAAACAATACAAATTTGTTTAATTTATTTAATTCAAAATTAATTCGTTGTTTTATTTTTTTTACCCCACAAAAAATATCTCTATTAAAATATCAATATTAATTTCCTGTTAGCGAGCGATCACTGTAATACGTGTATTATACTAATTGGCTTGTTTAACCACTTCCAGTTGGCTTCGCCGCTTGGCTAAAGCAACAAATGTCCGTCAAGGGAAAATTCTTATTGGGCGTCGCTCGACAAGTGGAAACCGCTTCAGGGAAACCCAATGTTAGCTCACATGATATTTGGAAAATTACCAACTAATTTGAAGCTTTCTCAAACTGTTTAGCAATAAATAAGAAATTCTATGGAAACATAAAGAAATATATACTAAAACTGAATTTATGAAGGTTTCCAGAAAATATTAGGGATTATTTCTCCAAAAATTCAAAAAAACTAGAGATATGGAGGGATCTCTTAATTCTAAGTCAAATATAATTTTATTAAAAAAAAATTGTTTCTTTTATAAAAATCTGACAGCGTCATAATACCAATTACTATTTTTAATATTGAAAGTCTATTTTAAGCCTAGTCTTCCACCCCTAACAGTAATATTATAAATAGCTTTTTTAACTGCGATACATTTGTTATTCCAATCTTAAGAGGAAAATCAATAACAGCACTTTTTAACAGTGTAAAACAAAATATTATCAGTCCCATTTGAATAAATGTGAACTCAGTTAAATAAACCTGTCACAAACAATAAAGAAACAAATAAATGAAATCTCTTAGATATATCAATTAAAAGTTGAGCTCTGGGCTACACAGGTGGTAGGGGAGGGGGGCTGGTGTCATTAACTCACCTTCAGAGGATGGCAGGCAGGCCTCGTCGAAGACCTCCTCGCAGATAACGGAAGCTGTTGCCGCTGGCGAGGTGTACCCCAAACGTTTGGCTGTTGTTGCCGCTGTTGTCATTGCCGTTGGCGTTGTTGCTGGTGTTGTGGCCAGCGATGTGGTTGCCGAGGAGTTGCTTGTGGTTGCCATTGTTACAATGTTGCTGTCTCTTCTTCTTTTTGCTGTTCGCCTCTTTGATTTTTGCTAATTTATTTTGGTTGGTTTTCCAATTGGAGTTTAGGCAGCGCAGCTTACTCAAAGTTGACTTATTTTGCCGTCAGATGTCGCTAGCGTTGCGTAAGTATTGAGCAGCATCCTAAATACATACATACTTAATATATATATATGTGCATATATGTATATGTATATATGTGCGAGTGCGTGTGTGTGTGTGCTTGTTTCTGACTTCAGCCGGCAGCAGTCGGAGCGAATTATGAGCTTATGGCGAAAATCGAATGACGACTTTGCTGCTGACCTAAAAATAAAAGGAAAACGATGAAGAGTGGCGCAGCGAAAATAAATGGGATAACGGTTAACAGCGAGTGGTAAATCGTTGCACGAGTTGCATTTTGTTGGGGACGTTCGGGTGTTGCGTTCGCCGCGTTTGTTCGCTTGCCTGGCAACAGGAAACACACAGGCACACACACACATACAATAAATGTACACACAAATGTCTGTCACAGTTGGAGTCTAGTTAAATGCCAACAGCTTTTGCTGCATTTGCTTCTATTCCAATTATTTTCAAATGTACATACATATATAGATAGATAAGTGCAATTAATATTGGCAAATTCGCAACAAACATAGATGCACACACACAAACACACCCACACACAGTGGGCGAATTGAATGCGCAATGCACAACAACAAAACGCTAACGGTATAACGGTATTGATTTTTCTCTTGTATTTAATTATTGTGTTGGCGTTGCTTAACACAGCAATCCGACCTTCCCCCTGCTTAACAATTGTTATATTTATACACACACACACACACACACACACCTACAAGATTGGCAAATATAGCGCAAAACTTGCGAATAAATCGAAAAAAAAACCCGAATTTCAATTATAGTTCAATTAAAAAGTTCACACTTCAATGTATATAAATACACACACGTGCATGTGAAGAAAAAAAAACATCAACAACTAAAAAGAAAACACCAAAATATATTTTAATATGTCACAGTGTGCCGTTGCAATTGAAAATGATATATTTAAAAATTAAACCGACCGATTCTGCTGCTGCCGTCGCTCGACGGCTTTTTAGAAGAAATATTGCCAACTGCAGCAAATGTTGCCAATGCTATGCAGGCAACCAGGCGATGGTACATTAGAATTATCGAGTAGTATTGAGCAAGCAGTGTTGATTTCTATGCTGCACGTCTGCGCATGTTCAAGCAGCATCGATAAGCGATATAATTCATAAAACTTTTCTAAAAAAGCACAAACCCTTTTTAGAATATATCGATAGTCTTTGCAACAGAACCAGCGGGTGTGTGTCCTAATAAACATGTGCCTAAAAAATAGGTGCTTGCCTGTGCTTGTGCTTTTTCTCCATTTATAGGTGGCTTTTTTTTGTGTGAAAATAAACATATTTGTGCTGTTCAGTGTGCGTTTTGAAATAAGAAGACCGCGTAAGGACCAACAGTGAAAAAAATGAAAAAGAAATATCTCTCTTTCTCTCGTAGAAAATTGACATAAAAAATTAATTTACGTTTCTTCTTAATTGCGGTGAGAATGAAAATTGAAAGTAATTCAAAACGTGTAAAATAACAACAGTTCGCATAGAAAACGTATATAAACGGTGTTCTCTTTGCTTTATACTTCGTTACTAAATCCTGTAGTTGTTTTTGCGTCTTACGGTTAATTTGCCAGTTTTTTATTCTCGTCAAAATGTTAACGGCAATTAAAGTTCTGATCGAAAGCTGAGCTCTGTGTTCTTACTACGCAAGCTTTATTTTAGTGTTTCGCAAGTTTTCAAAGTGCGTGTGTGTCTTAATACGCGTGGGCTTAAAATTTTTTTTTTTGTTTTCATTAGTGTTTAAATTTTATTTGGGTATTAATAAAACAAGTTTGAATAAAGTGATAGCAAATTGATTTGTGCTAAGTGTTTTAAAAATAAAAAACCATCTAAATTATATAGCGAAAAAAAAAATGTGGCTGTGTATGAAAAGTAACAATACATGTTCAGTGGAGGTTGTCTGCGCTAAGTGAGGAGTCAGCTTAACTCAGCTTTCGTTCAAACAATTTGTGGCATGTGTCTCGACTACAGCGTTCGTTAGGTGAGTAAAATGAAACCATACAAAAATATTGTTGCTGTCTTTTAGGAGTTTTTATAAAATATCTTCACATACAAAATAATATAAAATTAAATTGGAATAGCTCTATAATAAGCTATAATGGTAAATCCAAAAAATAATTTTTTGGTGTAAATTTTATAAACATTTATTTTTAGTTGCTTTATTTTCGTACAGAACTTTTGCACTTATAATATATATATTTATTTACTTGTTAATTAATGACTGATGCATATACATATAAATATGAGTATTTATATGTATATATGAGTCTGTGTGCGGGTGCATAAGTATGCCTCTATTTTGTATTCTCAATATACACATGTATTACATACGGACATACGGATGTTACATTTCGTGTAAATTACAAATAACACTATACATTTTTGCATATTTTCTCGCATTTCCACATTGCAGTTATTTTGCATTTTACATTACGGCGTTGCCATTAGGTAAATGCCATCATAAATTTTGTGCCGATGCCAGCACCCGCTACCCCCCCTTAACGACCCGCTACCCCCGCAACAGCCCGGGCTTTCGAGTAAATCAATGATAATAAATACATTATGGATTGGATCGATCGTTTGTTGCGGTTCGTTCGTATTTTTTTGGTCGATTAGAGATGGTACAGTTATTCGATAGTTTCTGTAACATAAACCATAGAACGACAGTTTTTTGCCTCGTGACACGTCATGCACTACTTTTTTTAATGGTATAACAAATTAATTTGTAATATTCTACTGAATACAATTTTCAATATATTTATTAAAGAGCTGCGTCGACAGTATATGATAGATACAGTTTTTGATAGATTTTATTTATATATATTCTTTTAACTCTTCTCTTAATGTCAAAATCACAAACGTCTTTCTCTCGGGCAAATGGGGCCAAATCTTCTTCGAAACATATAACTTTTTAGACTCGTGCAGATTCCTTAAGGTTGTTCACTTTTCATTTTAAATTAGAAGTAAGTAATTTGTTAATATTATCACGCGTTGTAAGCCAGCTTTGCAGATATGTCTACAGATACAGATACAGCTACAGAGCTAAAAACAGCGACAACAACAACATCAACTAGCACAACACGACATGTTACGATACATTGCGATACGATACGATACGTTACGATATGTTACGATACGTTGCAATTAATTCCCGTTTCGTGTGTTGGGGTTTGTGTTGCCATTTCCACGTACACCGCGAACGAGGGTGGATTGATCATAGCAAGAAAACACATATTAATTTTAGAGAATTTAGATAGATATAGATATAGATATAGATATAGATATAGATATAGATATAGATATAGATATAGATATAGATATAGATATAGATATAGAT
>SCDT01002208.1:0-25579 GCA_004143765.1 Drosophila melanica | reverse complement strand
TTAATAATCCAAACGCAAAAGCAAAAATCGACTGATTTTAATATACATTAATACTAATTGATATTTTAATTTAAAATTTAAAAAATATATGTATCTATATAAAGTGTAATTTATAAATATGAATCTGCATCAAAATTGATAAAGATTGCAACTACAAAGTCACGTGTAGTAAAACAGACGAAATTTTGTATTACATTAGTTCTTCTATAAATGAATACTATGTTACCTGGTAACCCTGCGGAAACTAAACGTAACAATACTATAACATATTCTTACCGGACGGTCAATGGGAGCGCAACCGCATTGCAGTAAACTGTATGACATCCGCATTTAACACTACATTGTATAACACAAAGGCAACTCATCAATGAACTTTAAATCCTTCATCAGCAGATTCTACTTGCATATAAATATACAAATATATTACAGCACTTGATGACATAAGAATCCCGTAGTATCTTTTCAGTTAAGAGTTGTATAATAATATTTTTAAATATGTGTGCATTATTGTTATACATAAGTATATATTTACAGATGCTTATGTATCTGTGTAATTTTGATTTTTGATCAAAGCATGTATGTCTTTTATAACATTTGTATGTAAATTATTTATTCTTACTTCGAATTATAGGATATTATAGACGAAACTATTGTTCACAATTGTGCAATGGAATAAATTTTATTAATTTAATTTAATTCGCCTTGGTATTTCTTTCATTTATTTATAGTTTATATAATCGATAGCTAATGAACAAACCCCTAATAACCAAATTGAGACTATTATCTACATATAAAATACAAACAAAAGAAAGAGGGTTCATACGTACTGTGCTTGTATGTGTGTTTCTGCGAAAGCGTAAATTTTCCTTCCATTATATACAACGAGCGGAAACTGGCTTAATCAAATATATTATGTGTGCTTGTACAATTGTATGTTTTCTAGAATTTAATTAAAACGTTCATCTGGTCAATTTTATATCACCTACGCGTATATATATGGAATACATTAACGTGTACGTGTATGCCCTATTGGTAATAAAATCTGTAGTAAGTAAATGTCTTAAATGTATCATGTATGTATGTCTGTATGTATGTTTGTAAAGAATATAAGCTGCTACATTAATAAAACTGATCAACAATAGTTGTATACATGTAGTCTGGTATTTATGTGCACACCCATGAATACATACATTCAAAGAAACTACTTCTAAGTATATAAAATAGTATCTATGTATGTTTAATTTAACTTAATTAGCCGAAATTACATGAATGTTTTTCCCAAGATATTTACCGTGATTTTTATTTTTTTTTTTCAAATATTACGTAATTTGTCTTTGTAAATTCATAGTAATATAAACTTCCATAAATTGAAACGTGTGTGCCCGGCCTCTTACTAAATCCACGCTTTCTAAATAAATACTAAATCGAAAAATCTATATAAATATCGAAGTACGTAAAAAGAAAAATGTAATAGATTTATATTAAAACAACCCACCAATAAATGCAAATCAGCTACATACATGTATGTACATTTAACAATGTTAGTTTATATATATTTTTTTGGAATTTCTTTATTTGTGTTGCTGTTTTCACATAGGGCTATGTGCTGTATTCCGAAGACTGAACACGCTACAATACAGCTAATGCTTCTGATTTTGGTATTAAATATGCGTGCTTCTTTAAAAATAAAACACTTCTGATTTATGAAATTAAAATATGCACATAGTCTTATGTAAGCTATGTCTATAGTACATATATGTGTACTATTGATCCACCGATACAGGACCTGCATAAATAAAAATGTAGCATAAATGTATCAACTACCGTATGTATCATCTCAAACGAATGATGAACATTTTTACAAATATCCTTCGGCCAACAATAAAAAAACAAACAAACAAAGATATTATTGCAAATGGTTTGAATATGCGACCATAAACAAAAAAAGAATTTATTATTTTCCTTAGGTTTGTACATACTTTAATTTTTATTTTCGTAATTTTTTTTGTTTAAAGTGTTTTTCTAGTTGTCAAACTCAAAATCAATAATATATACCTATATTAATTGACAACTTCAAATAGACTTTAATCAAAGTATATATTGTGGTTGTGCGTAATAAATATATTGATAGTCCATAAAATGATGTAAATTTATGTCTAATTACTCTAGCAATCGTATACAACAAAACTAAAGTAAGCATAAACAAATGAATCACCACTGTCAGCTAGGTAGGCACATTCATTACAAGTACGTAAAATACTTAATACTTGAGTATACTTGTGTAAATTGCTTTATTAGTAAAGTCTTACACAAGAAAAGATCAAGAAACAATAAATAAATAAATATATAATATACAGCTTCCGCTATTATTAACATATCTGTTAGATATTGTACCATAGTAAAAAGATTCATTATAAAGTTCGTGACAGAAAACATATTTAGTTTACCAAAATAAACCCAGTTTCATTGAAATCAAAGTCAGAACTAAAAGTCTCAAATATCAATAAATCCAGACCTGTTTGTAAGCTACAAGTTAATTCAACTTAAGCTATATTAATTTGCATGTTTCATTGCGATGCATTTAAACGAATGTCGAGTATAAATATGTTTTTCCTTTATTTTTTTATATAAAATGTAATCGGTCTATGTCGACTGATTCAGTCTCAAATTTAATACCAATGTAACATGTATCAGAATATGATTATTGTATTTGCATCTATGTGTGTGTGTGTAAAATATTTTAAAATATATGAATAAAATTTGTGAAAAACTGTCAACCATTGGGTTTTATATTTGCATTTCGATTCTTATATTCTGTATAAAGGTAACATTGCAGTTTTACAGCCCTACCTTATTGCTGGCAAAGCTGACGCCGGAGGTAATATGGATAGCTTGGGAAGAGCGAGCACTTTTGTTTGAGATAGTTTTGCCTTTTTCTGGCGTTGGGCTGTTGGTATATTTTACAACCTTTGTAGGACGTGTGGTTTTCATCTCATTGGGCAACGATCAGTCTCCTTCAGTTTATTGCAGTCAGCCGTGCGGTGGTCCTGAGCACACTTGACACATCTGTAGGGCTTATTGCCAACACAATATGTTGTACTGATTTGTGACCAGTTTTCTACGCTCCAAATTTGATAGATTTTGCTTAGAAACTGTGGGAGATATAGGCATATCTGAGTTTTTAACGGTGCGCTGGAGGGTGTTAAAGTGAGCGTGTCCTTGATATCAATGTCGCAAACTTTTGGGGAAGTCATCAGCTATCTAAATACCATATTAGTCTAGCTTTAAAATGGTGGACATTTCGATTAGCGATAAAAAAGATAAAATTGTTCTGATATGATATTTACGAACTGAATGAGAGCAAGGTCAGCCTTCTAGCTTTTGTAGTTTTCGAGATCGCTGCGTTCATACGGCTAAATCATCTCAGCTCGTCGTCCTGATCAAGACTATATATACTTTATGGAATCGAAGATGCTTCCTTTTGCTTGTTACATACATTTGCACAAAACCATTCTATCCTTTTTACCCATTTTCAGTGGGTTCAGGGTATAAAATCAGGGTATAAGTACGGCTTGCGCTTGCTGCGACTTGTGTGTCAAATTTGTTGAAAAAGCCTTCACACGTTCATTTATTACTGCTGCGTTTCTTCATTGATTTTGATGAATCTTTTTGCAATACAGGGCTATGGCAAATTAAAAGATTCATCTCAATCCAATTAAATGTTTATAGAAAATCATATTACAAAGAATAAGGTGGCAGCAAGTACGAAGTGATTGTAGATTTGTTTCGATTTTAGCAAAACGGTAAAGATTATCGATCATATGAAACAGACTTGATTTGTGCCGTGAACGAGTCTTACTTCGATCATGATCAGGAATGTATATACTTTATGGGGTCGGACATGCTTCCTTCTGCCTGGTACAAAGATTTGCACAAAATCATTATGCCCTTTCATTTTCAGGGGTTTCGGAATAATAAGTGGTAAGGCTCTAGTCGGGACCGCTCGACTAAAAGAAACCCTTAACCCAACAGCGAGCTGTCATTGTGTGTTTGCATAAAAGGTTACGTGGAGAAAAGATTACAATTATACAAATGTGTCGATATATGAATTTATTATTCTCTTGTTGAAATTATCAGACTAACACTAAAATGTTACATCGACGTTTTCTACAAATAAATTCGAACCATAGATTAAATATAATTAGTACATAAATATCAATTTTATAATTCACATTATTTAATTTAAGTCTAATTCTAAGGAGGTCATTTCGAATGAATGGTTGGCATGTTTTTAATTGATGGAATTGGAAATTAAGTTTCGTTGCAATTATTTTCGATTACATTTATATTTATAAGGTATCTCCAATCTGAAGGATGATCTATTTTGTGACTTTACAATATTTTAGATAAAATGAGAAATGATTAAACATTTTAAAATTTTCAAAGAACCGCATAGCTCAAATGTTTTTAATTGCTATTCCAAATCTCAAATGTAATTACTTAAAACTACATTTATAAAAAATCAAAAATAAAACATTTATCTGTGTCGTTGTTTGTAAATTTCATGTTTTTATATCCAAACTTATACGTTAAAATAAAACAAGAGCCTCTGAATGTAAATATATATAACAACAAATGGATTCGTTGATAACGAAATAGCTGGGAATACCTCATCAATGATTTGTTTTATCAAACCATATATACAAGAATTATTAAATAGATGAGATAAATAGAAAATACCTTATTTTAGATAAATTATAGTTTTGTAATTTATAATCATCTTAACCAGATTGTATTTAAATTAATTATAACATACATATGAAATTAATTCGCGCATTTGAACATATTTGATGAATGATAAGTACAAAACTTAATTATTTACAATTACTATTATATATACTATACTGTAAGACCTTATGATGTTTTTTTCGTGTACATGCTCGAGGTGACATCAGATTCGAGGAAAATGATAATTTATTCACTAGAAATTTGGATTATTTATTTTGCATTTAACAAATTTTGTTCCTAACGATTTTCATCTCAATTCAATCCATCCGAAAAATACTTTAGAAAAGTCCTTTTGACTTATTCTGCCATCGAATCGTGTTATTGGGCCTCGTGTGTTACAAATGGGGATGGCTATACGATGACGAATGAAAAGTATGGTGAAATACTTGGGATTGCCCGCTTGGATGACATGCAGAACCCGTACTGGAATACATTGGGGGTGGGGACGTTACGGACGGTGTGGTAGGTGGCGTAAGGTGATGACTTATAGTGGTTTCAGCCAAATTTGGGTAAACGTGTGAGTTAGGCGCTATTTGTGGTAATAGCATTGGTGGGTTATCCATAGAGGGTTTGCTAGCAATTGTATGCGCCTGTTGTTCCTCCACAACTTGGGCTACAGCAACAACAGCTGCCGCGGCGGCTTTCGAAAGCAGATCTGTTGGCAAATTAAAAATTGAAGATCACTGAAGACGCGGCCAATAATTACTGCCTGTCAAATCGGAAACGTTTTGAGTCGATATTTGTACAGGTACCGATACGCCAGCAGATATTACACCTGCAAGTCAAAATGTTGTCATTAGTTAACATATACATAGACATTCAATTATATTCACCTGTATTGGCTGTGCTTACTGCAGAGCTGTTTCCATAGACCCCATGCTGTGGCGGCTGCTGATGGGCTGCTGCGGGGTTACATGCTGTATTCCGAGAGTGGGCAGCATAGGGGGATCCCAGAGAAAGCGGATCGTGAAACATATATGGATAACTATCCCTTTGTTGTAAGCATGTGGGCGTCATCGAAGTTAATGAAGATGTCATAGAGCTGTTTAAAATATAAATAAAAAAAATTTTAAAAAAATTTACGTGCACTGCAACAATGTTTCAGGCAAGACTGTTTTTACTCGCTTAAAGAGGAATCTTGTCTATTAGTTAAATGTGTGTAAATGAGTGACTTTAAGTCCTATGCCTAACCATATTTAGTTAAAAATCTAACAAATTATTAACTGAATGAATTTTGGAACCATAATTTGAAGCAAATAAAAAAGTGTTTACTGCATCTGTATTAAATTATGTAATTACAAAGGCTTACTTGTAGTTTTCAGCTATGGTTGCGATTGGTTGCGGGATAGATGAGTACATTGTGTTGAAACCAGTGTTTAGGGGTAAACGGGGTGCTACAGCTTGTAGAGGTGGGCTCTCAGAATTTGGATGTGCGTTGCCAGCATCACCGCCGTGTATCTACATGTTTTGTTGTATGAGACAAAGAAAAAGAATTTGTGTCAGATAATTCAATCATTGCATGTACTTACTGTGGGCCCATTAGAAGTCTCAGTTAGGTTGTTGTTGTTGCCTGCATGGGCAGCTGCTGCTCCCTCTGATACGGCTGAGCCTACGATTCCCGGCGTCGAGCTGTTTGCACTTGTGGCATTGGTGGACGCACTACTTCCGGAGGGAATATTTGTGCTTGTCCGACCGCTGCTACCGCCTACATTGTCAACTGAACGTCGTTGAGTGCGCAGCTTTTCTTCTCGACGCCATTTTGCTCTTCGATTTGAAAACCAAACCTAAATAAAAGTTTGCAAATAAATAAATATATACATTACACTTAATTATTTTACTCACGCTGTAGCCATAATATATACAAAAAGAGGATATAAAAAAGCAAAAAAAAAAACAATGTAATCAAGTTATTTGAAAAGCATAAGGTAACTTACAACAGATTATAATATATAGTGTACCAATATGTATATCGTATAGCAATCGTATATCGTACATCAAATAAGTTTGAATTTAGTACCAAAAAAAATATCACACAAATGGTTGAAAAAAGTTTTAATGTCGTTTTGTTTAATTTGATAAACTTTAGTCAACAAAAAATGTACCCCGATATGCTTAATTAGGGTTTTGATTTCGGGTTTGAAATAAACTTGATTTGCGGGTGTTATCGAAGAGTCTAAATTAGAAAAGGTGAATTCTCTAGATCTTATAAATATGAAGATCGATTCGCTTATACAGACGGAGCGAAGAGCAAACGACCAGACAGACATTGTTAAAAAAAGCTTGGATTTTGATCCCGATCAAAAATATATATACTTTATAGGGTCTGTCTCCTTCTGCCTTTTACATACTTTTGAACAAAACAAATATACCCATTTTTAATGTGTGTAATGTAAGGGTATTACAAATAAATAAATAAATAAAATACGCAGTCGCTATATGTGATGAAGCCTTATCACTTCAGTCGAGAGACCCTTTAGTTTTGCCTGAGTTTACTTGTTTATGTCGTGATGACAAAGGGGTGAATGGGGATTTCATTATTTGTTGTGCCTTCATATTTTTATCGTGACATTTATTACTTTGCGTTATTGTAGCCGCGACTACTCATCAGTTGGCGTGCTTGACACAACTCTTCAGCAGTTTGATTCCCCGGCGCGACGACTCCATGTGAAAATCACAAGTAGTTTCAAGTGTTTTTACAGTCAAATTGTTTTTATTCACTTATATATTATAAGCCGAACGAAAGAAATAAAAAAAAATTATTACAAATAGTAACAGGGGTGTATGTTGAGGGTTGACAATGATTTGCGATTCTGACTTGCGTGGCTAAAAGCCATAACAATCACTTCAAACAATCAGTTACAAAATTCAGCACCCCCGTTTATAGCAAGCGGCATCAGAAGGGATAAGAGTAGATTCGGATAGTCTACATGTAACCCTAACTGAAGAATTCATAGTTTATAATTTTACTATATATTCAAAATATTTGTACCGAATGTGCGAATTATTAAAATGAGTTGAAGCAATTTAAAAAATTATATAAACTATGACACTCAAGTATTTAAAATAATCAAAATAAATATCAAACCAGATATAAACAAAAATGAATTAAACAAAACGGAAAGACAAACCTGAATACGTGCCTCTGGCAAACCAATTTTTTCTGCTAGCCTCTCCCGTGCGAAAACATCAGGATAATGAGTCCGTTCGAATTCTGTCGTATACCAAGTTTAAAAATTGTAGAAAATATATAAAATGATGTGCGTGTATATATTGGGTCCAACCTTTTTCTAGGCTGTCGATTTGTTCATTTGTAAATGAAGTCCGATTGCGCTGTAGTTTGCGTTTCAGTCGTAGCCGCATCTGTGAGTCCTCATCGCCGGAAGAATTATGGTCGGAATTACCATCTGAAGTGCTTTCATGTGAATTGGGATGAGAGAGATCACCAGGATAGAGATCTGAAATGAATAATGTGATCAAATTGTGAGAATGTGAAATATATCTGAAGAACCCGACTTTTTGTTTCGAAGTAAATCAAGAATTTAGTTTTATTAGTGGGGCCTAAGCGCAAACTCTTAGAAAAGTGTGTGTATATGTGTAGATACGCGAGATTAATATGTATATAACGGCCGATTGCAGGGTTTAAGTTATCTTCTAGTCGGGTGCTCCCGACTAGGTGTTTGGTATTCTTACTTCTTAATTATTTCATATCACTAGGGGCAAAGAGATGGAGAAAAATGATACTATTTTATCTTTTTTCAACAGGTACAGGGTATACAAATACCGTTTACGGTATCGCTTATCCCTCTACTGATCAGATATTAATTACTCAACTTCAAGAACATATCTTCTAATATGTACATTCCCGCTCACGTGTGCTCAGTTGAGCCAAATGATTATCACTCTAGAAATTCTTATAAAAGTCTTGACTTTCCTTTATATAATTAGAATTCGAGTCTGAAAACTGACCATGGAGTCTTGAAACTTGAATATCAAAAGTCGTTAAGCCTTGATCAGGCCTTTACCCTGCTCCAGAAGAAACTGGAATAATAACTTCGATGACAACACCTGAAAAAGGTTAATCAGACGCTCGAAACTTCTGCTTCAATTTTGACAGCCTCTTGATGGACGTGGACATTCAAAAATATCGACTATAATGTTTGGAGCCTGACAAAAGGAATAAAGTGCAATTCAGATTCTGAGAAAGCTGCTATTTCTTACTTTCGTCTGATTTCGAACCACGAAAAGCCAATCGTTTGGCCACCGAGCTTAACAACATCTCGGAGTTTGTCTCCTTTATCCAATATCCTCTTGTTCAAAGCTATGAAATCTCGAGGTATAGACAATATAGATACGCTTTTCCTACTCTTCTGCTGCCTGGAAAACGGCACTCATCACAATGATCCAAAAAACACACTGGTCAAGCCGTTTGCAAGTCTAAATGTCAGCCCTGATTTTCAGCTTGGCTTCCGCTATGGTACTTAGGAGCACCGTGTCGATAACTCTATACTCTATACGATAACTCTATAACTCTATAACTCTAGTGTGCGGGTATTTTCTTCTCCAACAGACTTTCAACCGAGTCAGGCATGATCGTCATATTGGCAAATTTATGTAGCTTTTATATCTTTTTGCTTAAGAAAGCGTTAAGCCTAAAACTACCTATAAATACCATTCAAATATAGAACATTTTTGAAGAAGTCTGCAGTGATAGTGATAGGTAAGTACGCGCATCAGTGTACTAAGCATTTTACAGCTATATGCTTCCTTGAAAAGGTCTGAGCGATATAACATTTTGTATCCATTTGACGGATCAACCCCAGTAATGAATGGAATTTGAATGAAGTTTGATAATGCCGTAGTATTGATAGCAACAAGAATCTATTTCGAGTGCATCAAATCATTTGCTTGATTGCTTTTTCTTATCTTTGCGGAACATTTGCCTCACATACACATACATACATAGCACATGTTAGCATGTATAAGTACATTCCCCGTCGCACACAAACATATTTGTGTGCGGATGCGGTTGAAGTTGTAATGGGACGCAATGGGATGGGACGCTGTTTATTGGTAAAAGGACATATGTCAGCCTTACTTATTGATCGAAAATAAACAAAAACAATTGAAGGCAACAAAGCCTTCATGCCCAGAATTACGCTCCTCAATTAGATTTAATGGCAAATAACAAATGACCAACAAATTAACTATTTGTTTGCCCTGATGTTTGATCATCTGTGACCAAATGTGTTCAATGTTTCAAATGCCTTAGGGGTTGTTTTTATTTTATTTTTTCTTTTTTCCTGATGACTTGGCCTTGCTGATTTTGATTTGAACCTCATACGCCTTTAAGAGCAATTCTTAAATTCCATCAACATAATTCAATCAAGCATCCAAATTCGTTCACGAAGATTAGTTAATTTACTATTGTAATCTAATTTGTTTTGTTAATTTCCAGAGTAACTTCTATGTTTTAAAATATTCAATTATTTTTCTTTTAAAGGAATCAACTATTATTATATTATTTATTAAGATTGTCTTAGGATGACAATACTTTAAAAACTGTATGCACTGGTTTTGTGAATCTACCCCCTTGCGCGAAAACTGGGAAGTTGATTTTAAGTTTTCGGCTGATTAGCTTCAAATCACTTTTTAAAATTCGAATAAAAACAATAACAAATGTTGATAAATCTTTCTGCAAACTAAAATACAACCTTTAATAATATTATAATCTTGATCAAAAGATGCAAAACTATAACCCCACACTATCCGAGCAATCAAAACCGGACAAAATGTACATCTCTTTTATATTCATAAAAAAATTGTGATTTCATAAATTCTAAAACTGACTGACTGGTATGCTGCAGCCACATTAGCAGTCAGCAGTCACGTGGCTCCAACCTCATTCTCAAAGTTCTATATTATTTTAAAAATATTAACCCGCCGTACACACTGGGCGATTCGCTTGATCTAGCGTAATGGACAAATCTAAAAAATTTTCATTCAAAAGTGTGATTTCCGGCACATGACTAAAATTAATTTGACGTCAGAGTAGATTGAGACAAAATTTAATAACTTAGAAAGATATAGTCGGGACCGTTCAGATACCCGGAACCCTGCGATATGTCTTTACGAACATTTCAACCGGCGTGCAAACGCACGCTGCACTCTTTTTACTCAGCGGCTGCGCTTGGCCCCCCACTATAGAAACTAATAATTCTATAGACTATAGACTTGCACTTGCACATAGATTTGAATGCTATCGTTAAGTCCCGAAAATTTCATGATTTCATTTAGTTAAGAAGCTGTTCTCGAATTCCCATTGTGGAGGCCCAGCGCAACTATCGAGAAAAATTCGAATGTGTAAATTTGTGTACATATAAAAGCAAAGGGGCTTCAATGTATATAACGAAAACGCGCAGCTGATTTCGGTGTACTCCAAAGTAGGGGGCTCCTACTTGGAGCAATATTACTTGTTTTAAATGTAATTTTTATTTTTAATCACTTTTTCATGTGCTTTATTTTGTTGCCAAAAAAATCATAATTTATTTAAAAGTAAATAACTAAAAATCAGCAGTTGGAAATTATATAAGCTTACCTCGTTTTTGAACTTCATCTCGAGATATCTGTCCAGATAAATTCGTTGGTACTGCTGTGGGCGTTGGTGGTAGTGTCAAGTGCGCCGTTGTCGTATTTCCTGGATACCAGGCCCATCCGCCGGATTGTCCATTAAACATTCTTAGCTTTTCATAGACAGACTCATTTTGTTGCTGTGCTTGCTGCTCCTTCTGCGATGCCAAATTGCGCAGCACCCGATTAATAGATGAAACCTGCAATTGAAGCCAAAGTACAAAAGCGTACATTTGCACATTCATATATTATAAATAGCAGTGTGCAAGCATAATATAGTATGTGTGTGTGTCACCATTTCTACCCCCAAGCGGAAAATTCAATGCCTGTGCTGCCATTGGTCATGTAGTAACAGCCAATAGCGCGCTGTTGTCCAAGAGCGAGATAGCAATACGACAGTGTAAAGCATTGTAGTATATGGCGTATGCACGCATGTTAAAACAATTTAACAGAATAAGGCCCACGATTTACATCCATATAATTGTTAACTTGTATATAATAACATACATACACGTTGTACATACATATGATTTTATGTATGCATAAATAAATACATAAACATAATTAATTAAATACTTACATTGGTATGTCTGAATGAACGATGTAAGTATATATATATATATTTGCATTAAAGGGATTGCTTTTAACGTGTTGTAGTGCTTAAGTCTCGAGTACCTGTCAAGGGGATGCCCTGTGTCTTACTGTTGGTACATCCAAATGTACCTAATTATGTGCATATGTATATAAATATATATTTGTGTATACGTGTCATAAAGAAAGGGCGTATCCGAAAAATTAATTATTTTAGCTGTGTGTTAGCTATGCGAGATTTTATGTATATAACTGCTATAAACGCTTATATATGCTTAAAACATTCTTTAATTTATTGATTTCTGCAAATTTAATAATAACTAACACAAAATCAAGATGATGTTTACTTTCTAGAGTCATAGGTGACATATTTTATACTTTACCTCAAGTACAATGGATATGCAACAAAAGTGAAAATGCGAGCGTTAACGTCACCTCAACGTTCAGGTTTTCCAGATTGACTTAATTTTTATATTGTATATTGAGCTCATTTCATTCAAAAAATATTATTCCTATTTTATTTTGAAATACTTTTCATATTTAAGCCCCTCTCAGCGAGTACAAGCTAGACCATCCTATTTATAATGTTGTATACAAAATTAACAAAACTAATACTTTTACTACAAAGTATTTTTAACAAGCATATGTATGCCTGAAATAGTTGTAAATCACTCTGGGAGAAAAGAAAGTATATGAATATAAGTTTCTACATTCAGTGAAAAATTGATCGGAGCTAACTTAAAGCAAGGTAAATATTCCAATCAATAATCTCAAAATTAAGTTTAATCTAGTCGGTATAATTCTAGTATAATTTAGTCGTTACAAACATCTCAACCCTTTAGCTCAAAATCACGCATACATACACGCGCTAGGTATCTACAACCAAAGCGCAAGTCCGTAGCAATTGCGTTCATATTTTATATTTGGGGCGAGTAGGAGATGTATGGCGTATGTTTTGGACATAATTCTAAAATTCTATTTTCAATGGACAATTTTTATCGCTAGAGAGTTAGAGATTTGAAATTTTGAATATTTACTCGTGTGTACCCACGTGAAAGGGAGTTTAAAGGATTTTGGGATGAGCCCATAGTGGGCGTGGCAAACCGATAACACTTGAAATCGCAACTTTATAAAAGTAGTCGGGCGTTACCGCCTGCGTAATACGTTTACGTTCTTAATTATAATTATTATTTTGAAAAATTTCAGTATTTTGAATTTGTGTGGTGTTGGGGGTAGGTGAGAGTGGAGGTGGGGGGAAACGTCGCCGAAAGTTTGTACCGATATACAAAGGAGGGGACCAGTTTTCTACACTCCAAATATGGTAATTATAGCTCAAAGACTGTAGAAGATATAGCATATTTAAGGCGGGAGCGCTGGGGCCGTTCTAGTTGGTGTGGCCGGAATATCAAGGTCGCAATCTTTTAGGGAGGCCATCAGCTATCTGAATACCAAGTTTGCCACGTCCCCAGTGGGCACAGCCCGACATCCTTAACACTTTATGCGACGCGGGTACACACAAGTATATGTTCGTACACACAAGTATATATTTCAAGACTCTAGCTTCAATAACGGCGAAAAAATTGCGTTTATACGGATGGACGGACAGACGGACATTTTAACAAACAAATATACTCATTTCACTTTGTGAAAGACTATAAAAATCCACAATTTTAAAACTAGAGAGCTCATGATTCCGCAAATTGCGACCACGCCTACTACAAAGCCCACAGCGGCTCGCCCTACAAAATCGGAAATGGCTATATCTGCCATAGTTTTTCAGTTAAGGTCACCAAATACTGCATGTAAATGTGCAATTTTCTATGATGTTTAAAGATATTCCCGACTCTATCTATCTAATTTCGGTGTGGCCGAAAAATTTCTGTGTTGTCTGAGGATGCACTCTCGAAAAAAAAATCTAAAGATAGAGCCGGCAATTGTATTATGTATATAGATAGCTATATATATATTATATATGTATATATACATTTTTTATATATATATTTATATATATGTACATATGTAATAATGCTACTTAGACAGATAAGCAGAGCCCAGGTTTTCTATATGCATTGGGGTGACCTTACAAATGACTTCAGATTTAGATTGCTTATGAAAGCCTTTGATGTCTTTTGATGTTTTTATGTTAAAATATAAAACGGGCCGTAATTCATTATAATCGCAACAGTACAACCAATGTCAATGGGGAGCACGAGGATCCGAATGCATAGAAATGCCAAGACCAATACGCCAGACACGTGCCAACACTTAAAGCTCAAAGTGGTGTTTTCCATGTTCTTATTAATGGTGGCAAAGAGCGTTAAAGGACATTTTCAAATGTTCGTCCTTTCGCATTCTCTGTCCCCACAGGCCTGTCCGTGCGAGCATAGCAATGTTTCTACACAAACGTGTATATATGTATGTAAGTCTGTATTTCAAAGTATTTACAATACATTTATTCAAATACTTATAGCCACAAACCACTTCATAATCCGAAGGCCTTGGGGATGTACACGGTGTAACATACCGCTTTTAAATTTAAACTCAATCGAGAACCTATTTCATAGTTGCTTTAGTTTTTTTCAGAGCAATCAAGTCCATAATTCATTTGGACTTATTTGCAGACAATTAGACGCTGTGAGTACACACATACATACTTACGTATTACGCATGCTTGTATGTATGTATTCTAATATTCAGAGAAAAACGAGGGTGACTTCCAAATCGAATTTTCAGTTGCATGTTTTACATCCCTTGCTCATTTTAGCCAAGGGCTAAAAAATTTATCGTACATACGTTCTTTACATGCATATGTACATATATGTATGTATCTGCATGTCTTACATATAAATTTGAATACGTGATCGCTTATTATTTAACATACTCAAAACCACCATGCATATGCATATATAAATATATATATATATATATAGATATATATACATATATAAACATAGAGAGAGGGAGAGAGAGAGAGATAAAGGACAGAGTTAGAAGAGAGAGATAGCGGAGAGACAGAGAGAATTATTAATCCAACTGTGTTTGTACTGTTTTTAGCTGTAAAAGAACTTATTGGCATTAAATACATTAGGGCGCGACACACGAAGTTACAAAAAAGAAAAACTTTTTCCAAGTTGTCGGCATACAAACCAATTTGCAGGTCTGTAGAATTTGATGTTTATTATTATATTGTAAAACAAGTAAGAACTTGCAATCGGGCTTTACCGACTGCGTTATATCCGTTCACGTTTTCAAATATTGCTATTTTAAAAAATTTCGGTATTTTGCAATTTGTGTGTTGCTGTGGGTGGGGGAATGGCGGGTGGTCGTCGGCAAAATTTTGTTCCGCTCTTTAAAGGAGGTGAGCAGTTAAACCCACCAAATGTGGTAACTCTAGCTTAAAAACTGTGCGAGATATAGGCATTTCCGGCGGAGCGGGGACGTTTTGGGCGTCAAGTGTGCAATCTTTGGGGGAGTTCAGCAGCTATCTACATATTAAATTTGTTGCCTCTAGCTTTAAAACTGTACGAGATATAGATTTTCGCGGCTTACGGGGCCTGAAGGGGGAGTGGGGGTACTGGCCGCAAATATTTTTCAGTAACTGCTGGGGGAGCTTCCCACTAATATATATCCCGAATTTAGTGACTGTAGGGTGCAACTTGTGGGGCATCAGGACATCAGCTATCTATTGCATAAAATGGGATTTTGCAAAAGCATTTAACAGGCAGAAGAGATCATCGTTCAATAGCCAAGTCAATATAGCCATGTCAGTCTGGCCGTCTGTCATCTGTCTTTGCTTTGCTCCCGAATGAAGGCATTGCAATTGAATGTTTTCTATTCAAATTTGGCTCACTATTTTTCGCAACTTGGAGGTTAAATATGGCAAAGCTCTGCCATAAAACTACTTGTGTATAAAATTTGGGATTTCACGCACAGTTCCGGATATGAATTGTTCACAAATTGCGAGTCTGTCGGTTAGTCCTTGTAACTATTTTGTATATAGACATAATGAATATACCACTGCTTGTAGTTTAATCTGCGGCTTAATTGAGTTTGAGCCTTTTAGGCTTAAAGAGGATCGCCAACCGCCAAGTTTCTATTGAGTACTCTGAATGGAATTAGGTGAACTAGATCCATTTGTTTACCTGATGGAATATTGAAAATATATTTCCCAGCTGAAGAAGAGAGAGCAGTAGATAAAAGTATATATAAGTCTTAATCCATTTTAAAAAGGAAGGGAAAGCATTGTTTTCAAATTACTTAATCCATTGTATTGGTATGGCTCAGCGGCCGCTGCCCTACGCTTGGTTCTACTTTGCTACAATCTAGATAGAGGACTGTGGCTTTGAGCCTGACTCTCTTCCTCTTTTTTGTAAGTGCAATCAACCCTCTTTGCTTCGTGATTCGCAAAATTGTGTTTTTGGAAACTAATCTCAACTGTTACTTTTTATATTCCTTGCAAAACTTGTGGAAATGTATGTGTGTATATATGAAGAAGATATATATGGCAACATAAAGGACACTGTACTTTATTACAATACCTCGAGGAAACAAATCCAACATATAGGTTCCTGTAGCGCACATACACTTGAAAAATATTTACGAGGTCACGTTAAGATTAATTGCCTTTGGTATCTAAATTCACCTCATATCAAAGGAATGAGGTTGCAAATTAAATGTTTTTATGTCCATACTTCTAATTCATGGAGTTAAATAAATATATTAGGTTTGCGCAAATCCGCCTTAGTATTTGTTCGCATGCCCGTTGATTAACGCTATAGCTATAGCTTAACAAAGAACAACGTTGTAGTTGTAACAGACTGAATGAGTATATGTTAAACAATCTTTACATTTATGATTTTTGGAAGTCCTCGGCAAATGGAAATATTGATGTAATTGATGTATGTATGTAGTTAAACTTTCTATATAATACTTTCACAGAGACTTAAGAAGCAGCTTTCCTAAATTTTTTTTTCCACTTCTTAAGGTTTATGAATCCGGTATGTCGAAATTATCATCATCAAAATATCAACTTCATCTTTTAATTCAATCAATAATTTGTCAAACATAATTATTCAAAAACGAGGAAGATTGCTCTAGTCGGGACCGCCCGGCTTGGAGATACCCTGAACCCAGCATTTAACACATACATACAAACTTTCGGTATTTGAAGAGTATTGAGTTGGTCAAAAATTAAAAAAATTTAAATATTAATAAATAACCACCAAAAAAAGTGTACTTCCTTTTCCCTCCACTTCGGGAGTCGAATTGCCACCATTCAGCTTAAGCTGCACAACTATTACCAACTGCACCACTCTATAATCTTATTTACTTATCATATAACACTATTTAACCATCGCAAAAATGGCAAGGAAAACGCTAGACTAATTTCTGCATTTGTCATAAAGACTATAAATATTAATAATAATTATTTAAATTAAAAAAAAGCAGAAGAATTTCAAACTTTCGCAACGTGGACTCGAACCGCCGATCTTCGACATCAGCTGCACAACTCTTACTATCTGCGCCACACTTCGTATTGATTCCGCTTTAATAAAATTCAACTTAGCTTTTGCAAAAAACAAATTCAGGAAAAACGCTTAACAAAATTTTGCATTTGCCTGTGATGTGTACACGAACACATAAATTCCTTGTGCTTCAGCCAAACAGCTTCGCTTGGCCCCCACTACTGAAAAAAATTCTTGATTTGCTCGATTACTAAATATATGATCGGTATGAAATTTTCAGGACTTAATAAGTGCAACACAAAATGTATTGATTCGATAAATTTACAAGACTGTAGTATTTAATTTGCGGGCTTCTTTGTTTGGCTATATCGATATTTAAGGCGATCGAACAATATTTAAAATCTTTGCATGCTTTACGCGCACATATTGAAACTTATTTAGTGGCTCTAGCTTTTATAATTTGGGAGTTATGTTTAAAAAACCTGGGCAAAAAGCGATAAATATCAATAGTAAGAAACGGAAAGACTTATCGATCTTATGAAATAAACTTGATCAGAGTATACACGAACCGAATGAGTTCAAGATCAGCTTTCTAGCTTATGTATGCTCTGAAATGGACGCGTTCTTACAGACAGATAGACTTATATACAGACAGACGGACATGGCGGCGTGGCTAGTAAGACTGATCAGGAATATATATACTTAATGGGTTCGAAAATGCTTCCTTCTAACTGTTACACACATTTGCACAAAACCATATACCCTTTTTTTAACCGTTTTTGTTATACCCTTTTTAACCCATTTTAAATAATATTGCATTTATTATTATTTCACACATTTCGTTTAATATGAACTTGTAAAGCTGTATTCTTTAATAAGTGATATGGTCTTTAAAGGTATAGTCTTTATTTTTGTAAGACTGGAAAATATAATTCAAATCGATGTATAAACCAAAGCATTTGTTTGAGAAGATTAGAATTGAGAACTACTTTTCTTCAGCAGTAAATTTGTTAAAAAGAAGATATTTTTGTTTTTTAATAATAATTATAGTAGTAAATTACATTTAGACAATAAAATATAAAACACTTACGCTTGGAATATTATCACTATTGCATACTTGCTCCGAAAGCAGTCGGTCCCGAATTTCCCAAGCAAATATGCTGGGACATTCCCTTTTATAATCTGCAATTTTTTGTACGACGGGCGTTGTAGCTACTCGTGGCTTTGAACCACCTATGGCTCTAGGTTTTATTGATCCAGTTTCATAGTATCTATAAGTAAAAACATATATTAAAACAAGTAAGACTGCTTTGGTCGGTATATTGCAATTTGTGTGTTGCTGGGGGTGGGGGGAGAGTGGAGGTGCGGGTGGAGGTGGTCTTCGGCAAAATTTTCTTCCTCTCTTTAAAGGAGGTCACCAGTTATATATATATACCCACCAAATGTGTAAGCCCTAGCTTAAAAATTGTGGGAGATATAGGCATTTCCGGCGGAGCGGAGGCATTTGGAGCGTTACTGAGCTTCCCACTAATATATATCCCGAATTTAGTGACTGTAAATTAAAAACTGTGGGAGATATAGGCCTCTACGATATTTTAGGGAGTGGTGTTGGGCTTTCTAGTAGGCGTGGGCGGGATATCAAGGGTGTAATCTGTGGGGCAGGACACTAGGCGATTACGGGGGCGGGAGGAGGCGTGGGCAAAATCTTTTTCCTGTGATGTTTGGAGGAACATTCCGGTAATATAAATCCGAAATTTTGTTACTCTAGCTTAAAATGATGTGTACAAACAGACGGACTGAGAGTGCACAGGAGTTTAAATGCATGTAACGAAAATGTACAGCTGGGCTTAGGGTATCTCTGTTGTGGACATGGGCATTATTTAACTTAGAAATCATGCGATTAGTTAACCGAAGGTTAAGCACTACGAGGCGTTTAGCATATGCGCAAACTTTTGCTACATTTAGCTATGATAGTCGAATCAGATATATAGCGATCGAAAGGTATTGTTTAAGCCATAGAACATGTGATGGCTTATGTAGTTCATGAGATACGGAACTGTCAGTTATTTGGAATTCATTTTAATGTTTGGAACTTTTGGCTTAAGAAATCGCTTCGGCTTGTTTATTAAATCCGATATCTCGTGCAAAAGTTATTAAAATTATATTTTTTGTGTTTTCAAAATTGAGATAAACAAAATACACAAATGAAATATTACAGACTTGCGCTTTGGTTTGTACATACATTTCAATGCACTTAATAAGTTTTGAAAATTTCATAATAAATTTACTTTTAGTTTAAAAGTTTAAATCAAGTAATTTGTTTCTAGAGTGGGGGCCAAGCGCGGCTACCGAGGAAAGTGCAGGCTGATATTTGTGTGTGTAAACTTGTGTATTCTAGGGGGTGAAATGTTTGTAGACCAGGCATCAGGGTTCAGGCTATCTTTTAGTTGGCAGCTCCCAACTTTACTAATGACTACAATAGTTATTGAATTTCCGCAACATTTGGTATGTGGCACAATTCTTATCAATCATCAAAATAACTGGTGCTGCATTCATCTTGTCTCGTCTGTCCAGATGCAACAACATTTTTCGGAGTTATTGAAGACCGAAACTTAAAACTTGGAATTTATATTTGTAGTTATCTGCCTCAGATACGGGTTAAGACATGCTATCCCAATAGGCGTATAGGTTAGAGGCATATATAGTGTCGAAAAGTTTAGGGCTATAGCTTCTGTGGTTTTCGAGATCGTTGCGTTCATACACAAAGACAGATTTTTCAAGATTTGTTGAAAGTGGCGGGTACCCCGTAAGAGTTTTCTACCAACGTTCACATTTATGCGATCTTCTTGATGCCAAATGAATCCAAGATTGTCGAACGTAATATTCCCCTTTCGTAGGAGGTGCGTCTGATTTTCTATGCGTCAAGCATCCGGCTGTTAAAGAGCTTAAACTCTTCCCGCATTAAGCAACAGCCATCAGGATATTCACCGAAGGGTCGCATCCAAACGATTACGACGGAACAAGTAAAAACGTTGCAGTCGGGCCTTACCGTCTGCGTTATACTCATTCCACGGTCTTTACTATTATTGTTATTTTGAAAAATTAAAGTTTTTAGAAATTTGAAAATTGCCGATATTTGAAGGACGTGAACCATCTCCTTGAAAAATGTTGAGTTTTTAGCTCTTCAACTCTGGAAGATATAAGCTGTCTCAATTCGTGAGGAGGGTAGCTGGGCTTTCGCCTTTTTTTTAAAGGAAGTCACTAGCTATCTCCGTAATATGTTTGGTGACTCTAAATTTAAAATTTAAGAAATATACAACACATATCTATTCGATCTCTCGAGTATATTGGTTTTTGCGATTACAGGGACGGGAGGGCGCACGGCCCGTCGGTCCGACGATATGAACGCAGCGATGTCGGAAACTATTAAAACGAGAAACCTGATATTAGTCTTATTTAGTTCTTATTTAGCAGAACAAGTGTCGCCCATTTCAATGCTCTTAATAAATCATAAATAAATAAATAAACGTGCAACAACCGAGTAAAGTGCGTGCGCCGTGTATGTGTGAATTTGTATAAGTATGTGTGAATGCAAACGGGTTAAAATGTTTATCAAGACAGATCGCAGGGTTTAGGGTATCCCATAGTCGGGCGGCCCCGATCACTTGTTCTTATATATTTATTTCCGGAACTCTTAATTAAGTCAGCTCGTTATCCTGATCAATAATTTATATAGACTGTATGGACTTAAAAATAATACGCCTGTTGCAATCTATTGCACAAAACCATATTACCCTTTTTGCCCATTTTGAATGGGTTCTCCGTCCCCATAAAGTATATATATTCTTGATCAGGATGATAAGCCTTCCTACATGTTTCATTTTGTTTTTCAGTCTTTAGCTGCAATATCAGCACTCCCTTTGAGAACAAAGTATATTTTATAATTATAAGAAATTAGCCTCATCAATTCCACATTTGCTCGAAGCCGTGATTGAAACTGAGGACTCAGGACTGCAAACTTAATCTATGGATGCGACAAAGCAAGAGTAAGTGTCTTAAAATCGAGAAGATTTATATTTTAATTTAGCTAATCGTAAAAAGTCCAATATATCAGGACTACGTTTTGTTTATATTTAAAAGTATTAATATTTTAAGGTCAGAGAAAGACAAGAGGATTAGAACCAAAAATTGTTCAAATTATTCTGCAACTGAAAACCAAGAATTGGTTTATATCTTTTGTGATAAAGATGTCAAAAAAAATAAAAAATAAAAAAAACAAAAAACGGATTTTACTTATATTATTCTTATATATTTTATAGCCTAAACACTTTGAAAATTTGTACACAAATTCACCGGTTAGCGGCCTTTCCGTGTTATGGGCAAAAAAGTTTCTTCCATAATATTTTATTCTGTCTTACATATTCAGCGGTTGAAGTAAATTTTTGTTGATTTTAGGAAAACAAGGTTGCTTATAGATTATTTTGAAATAAAATTGATCAGTGCGGGCCATTAACTAATCTTTATTCGAAAAGTTTATTTATATCTATGTATAATCTAAACATTGTCTTATGAATGTGGAAACGCATGTTTACGAACCGAAGCTTTAAAAAATATTTTACTGTGGTGGAGCCATGGATTTTACTGGTCAATATTCAACAGGTAATACTTAACTCACCTGCCCAAAATTTTGCTCACGCAGCCGTTGGAAACTTGAAGTATTCGAGAAATATCACATGGGCGCGCGCCAGAGTGGGCCAGCTCGACAATTTTTTGACGTGTGGAATCAGGCAGGGGTCTTCCGTTCACATACACGCCGCCAAGCTGATTTATTCCGCTGTGTCCCGCTGTCGAGCATCCAAATAATGCACTTTGACCCACCCCCACTCCCACAGATGAGTGGGGATGTCCATGCATGATGTGCTCCGTCGTTAGCATCATTTTTAATAATTACTGTTAAAACTAATTTGTTTATTTCTTTCTTAAGCGTATAGAGATTTGAAATGGTTTTAAGTTGTTCTAATTTCCTCGTTATGGCTTTTAGATAATTGAATTCGAGAAAGCACTGAACTATTTTGTATAAATTGGTGTATCCTCATGCATTAGCTATACTGTTAATTTCGTTGTTGGGCTTTGTACTTATATATTTAATATTCATGTATTTCTGCTTCCACTTTAAATATATACTACATTACACTAAGTTGCAATTGTGATTACGATTTGGAGGCATCATCAGATTTCGGCGGGCTTGTTATGGTAATTGTTTTTTTTTTGTTATATATTTTAAATATTTATTCCGGATTTTTTGTACTTGTTGTCTCCAATTCATTAACGCTTTTTTTGCATATACTTTCACTCGAATTCGAATTCCCAATGTTGAGAATTGGACAGCGATGCCGATCTGCCATAGGCAGCCAGCGACCCGGCGGCAACGCCACGGATTGCGAGCCCGTCACTTCTCTAACAATTTGTTTGCTTCAAAATGCAAAATAATCAAACTGCGGCGGCGGTGTTAGTGTGGCTTGAACAAAATTGTTGTCGACTAACTGGTTAGCCAAGCGAAACGATAATGAGCTCTCAAGCGAAAGACCAAACCTGCCCAGACAGGGTAGCATATTAGAGGCAACGGCAAATACGGCAGCACGGCCATTTTGCGTGGATGTTTGTCCAAGTGCAAGAGAGATGACACTGTAACTGCTGGTGCTACCGTCAGGGGAAACGACAATAGTGGTTCGCATGGTGCACAAGCGAGATAACAGTAGTGTGTGGTGTTTGCTATAACAGGACGCAGAATCATCCCAGCTCTTGCAGCCATTTACAATATAAAAATCGCGAGGAACTTTTATAACATTGAATAGCAGAATTACATTCATATGTACATGCGAACATACAAACAAACATACATATATCTATATGTACAGACATGTATGCAACGAATACGAATACCGCTTGGTGGAGGATTCCTCTGTTATCATGTACAGTGTAAAATGTATGCACATACTAGATTAAAATTACTAGTATACATACTTCTGCATAAAATGGTCTAATGTTGTACTTTAGATCAAGGCTATAAACTGGTTTTGAAAAAAATTGCTTCGAGCCTGAAACTGCACATTTATGTAATATTATCCGAACCAGTTGCGCAAAGAAGTAATGTACCAATACCTAAACTGAATCATACTTGTATAAGTAAAATTATCCTTTAATTTGACTAATACGTACAATTTAGATTGATCACAGAAATTAAATTAAATGAAAATCGCATTATTATTCTATATCGATTAATTGTAAATATGCATAGCAAAACACATGTTTTTGTACCAATTTCATTAAATATTATGAATAATGAGACAAACCAAACTTTGGAGCAAAACCAAAAACTGACAAGAGGTTTGGTTTTAGCCCTGAAAAAATATGGCACCATAAAAATCTTCATACCAAATTTGGCAAGTCTATCTTTAAAAGTGTGGGTAACATTTACCTTTTACTGATTTGGCAGCCTCACAGTGGGCATGACACAAAACTGTAACACTTTTCCCAAAGCAGATAAATTATATAATTCAAGTTTCAGGCCTCTAGCTTCTAGCCGAAAAAAGTTGCGGTCATCTGGACAAACGAATGGACGAATATTATTCTTTAAATAATACACTAGTTTCACTTCGCAAAAACTTATTCATAGAACAAGTTTTAATTAGATCCCAATTATACATATATATACATAATATGAGTGAATTTTCTATAACACACATGTTCTCAAGTAGAAAACACGTATACTAGACGTTACGTATAAATTTATTTTTTTTTTTTAAATCGGAATACATTTTCTAATAGATATTGAAATTATTACAGGATGTGTAAGAGTTAAATTCGTGTATTCGTATTCATATTGGCCAATTTTAAAAAAGATACCCTTAGTTTTTCACACGTTTGCAGGGGGCAGAAGTGAGCTCTAAAACATTGGAAGATATAAGCTTTTGCGATTCGTGTGTCGAAATATGGAGGTGGAAATGTTCGCAATCACATATTAAATTAAGTGACTTTAGTTATAATACTGTTAAAGATAAATTTTTTCGCGAGTTGCCAAAGCGGGAGTGGGCGTAACCAGAAATTTTTTATTGATATTTAATGAAGGTCTAAAAGTGTTGGAGAAATAAATATATTCGCTGCATTCGGAAATGCACGTGGACGACCATTCAGGTCGCAAACTTTGCTACCAAAAACTTACAAATTTGGCTATTTCAGATTTAAAATGTTGGGAGTATTTATCTTTCATCGATTTGCGATTTGAGCTGTATCGACACTTTATGGTATTGCTAGCCTCCTTGTGGGCGTGGAACAAAAAAAAAAAAAACAGTTTGCCTGAGGCAGATTAATGCAAGTATATATTCCAAGTTTCACGTCTCTATCTTCAGTAGCTCCGAAAAATATTGTGTTTGTTCAGACGGACTGAACAGCATATTTACTCGATTCACTTCGTGGACGAGTATAAAAATGTACAAATCGTTGATAAGTTAAGTTATAAATCCAAGGAAACTAAAGACATCAGTTGCACCACACAACAAATCAAATGAGCTAAAATTGTGCCATATCACAAGCAGTTTCCACCCTCAAATAATTGCGGAAGCATCCACATCGCACAACGCACTTCGCACAACCTACAGCCCAAACCCGAAAGTAAACCCCACCCCCTAGCTAAACTTGTGTCAGTCTTACTCTGAGAAGCACTCGCAATACTCACTCTATCAGTATCGACTGCGGCTACGGCGTGGGCCAGGAAAACGTCAATTTCAACATGCTGCCCGACACGTTTTTGGGATTTTTGAAGTCACACGCATCAACGGTCGCTCACCCTCACTGCCGGCAACAAACCATCGCAAAAATGTCGAGGCCTTCTGCAAAGCGAAATTCCTGGCACGGCCTCTTGAATGTGCTAGAAATTTCATGGAGCATTGTAAAGGTGACGAATCAGATTTTTGTGAAATGTGTGAAACATTTTAATTTGTTTTATATTACATTCTTCAACGGAACCGGTTGTACCGAAGGTGCAGGAAAAAATGTTCCCTGCATTGATCTAATTCGGATGAAGTAAAATAATTATAATATACATATAT
>SCDT01002206.1:14164-27154 GCA_004143765.1 Drosophila melanica | reverse complement strand
TTCTATAAATAATAATTATAAAAATATCTAATTCAATAAAATATTAAAATATTCAATATTGCTTTTTTATAAGTGATATTTTATTACATTAAAACAGACATATTGATTATTCATTTACCAAAATAATAATTATTATTGTTATTAATATAATTATAATAATGATTACAAACATTTATAAGTTTGATTTTATCAACTTCAACTTTAGCTGCAGCAAACGCAATCATTTTACCAATAATAACTTGCATTTATACACTATAATAATGGTGTTGGGACTAAAAGTTTTTGCCGCAGCTGCATAGTAAGGCAAATGGCGCGATAGTGGGTTAGAGTGTTAGACAGAAGTGTGGATGAGCCAAGGGCAGGGCAGGGCAGTTCAGGGCAGGGCAGGGCAGGGGAGTGACAGCAGCAAACCGCCGCTAAACAAAAGGAAAACAATGTTATGGCAAGGAAAAAAATAAAATAAAAAAGTCACACACAACAGCAACACACAGTAGCATCAGCAACAACAACAATGTGGCCAAACCACGGAGATACAACCGACTGGTCGTGGCAGCCTCCGGCTTGTGTTGTGGGTGGCCAGTTGGCAGTTGTAACCAACTAAAAACAGAGAATAGTCCAACTGAGCAGCAGCTACAAAGTGGAACAATGCGACATGTTGCGCTCCAAAGGTTTTGGCCAGCAAATCCTGTACAGACACACACACACACACACGCACACACACACCGCGTGTTGACCTTTGCATGTGGGATTTGATAAGCATTTTGTGTGTGTGCGCTGCTGCTGCTGCGTCTGGCTGTGCGGAACAGGACGCGCTTTGCCAGCAGCATATGAACTTGACTTAAATGAATTTTGAATGCGCTCGTTTTGCATGCTTTCGACCATTTATCGGGCTGCAATTGGCTTATGAACTGCTGCAGGACAACGATGGTTTGGCAATTAGTGAAATAATGGCGCTCTGCAGGGGATCTGCATTATGTGCCTAAACGAGAATTATGGCCTGAAATAAATCGTTTGAAATGCAGTTAAATTGGCATTTAAAGCTCTAATTTCTTAAAGTCCATCTAATCAAATTCCAAACATTGCTTCCATCAAATGTTCTTTAAAATACTTTAACAAAATAAAATTTCCGCTAATATGATTCATGCAATTGGTGCTTCAAGTATGTGCTTCAGATTAAACCTAAACGCACAATAAAATAAAATATAAGAATAATAATAATATTTTGTTGATAAGAATTTTTGGCATGGCTCTAGTAAAACTAAACAAATCGTAAATAATAAAACAAAAGAAAATGTTAGATTGGGTTCTTTTCTTGATAATATTAACTGTTAGTAATAATCTTTATATTTAAACATTTCTGTATGAGAATGAACAATAATAGCTTCAGCTTATTTCTGTTCACAATTCTCCTCTAATGCAATGCAACATGTTATTATCTAGTGCATAAATTAAGTCCATAGTTTTTGCTTTCTGCAATTAGTCACATTGCAGCGTGTTGGCACAGTTATCAGGCATTTGTAAAATATTTGCGCAACTTTTTGTGCCTTATCTTCGGTTTGAGTGCTCCATAAAGTAGGTTCACTCCAATGTATTTCTGGTCCTATCGCCGCTGATTAATCCAGGGCAAAATCCACTTACATTTGCAATATCCGACAGCTGTGTACAGTACAAAAATTATGTACAATTCACCGATTCGCAATTCGCGCAGTCATTCAAGCACTTAAGACACTGATTTCGATAAAACAAAAAAAAAAAAGTAAAAGACAAGAACAACAACAGAACCCCCCCCACCTCCTATCCTAACATCCCCAAAGAGTGCGCTGAAACGCGCACAAAGACAATATCATTAAAGACGCTCAGACTTTACAGCTGCACATAAACTACTAAATACTCTCATTATTATATTACACAATATTGCGCCGAGCTTATCAAAAATCAAATAATTAAAAAGCAAAATGTGGCATAACGTTGGGGGGGAAAAACACCCGTCGATAAAAATAATAGATTTTACGCTTGCGGGCAACAAACAAATTTAATAGTCGCAAGTGCTCGACTGGGAAATGCCACGTGCTAAATATAAACTTAAAATATAAATATATATATCTTTTTTTTTTAAATAAGTTCACATCTTTAAGATGTAATTGCATTTATTATGATATAATTTATTTAGAAAGGATTTCGTTCTTCTTTCTTTTGCTTAAACATCGCCTTTCTATGCAATTCTCAATATCTCTTATCCCAAGCACTGCTTATTAATTTGAATGTTCTTTTTGTTTTCAAGTGGGAAAATTAAACGTACCCTCTGCTGCTTATATCGTTATTTTTTTTTTTTTTTTATAAATTGTGTTTATCAGAAACCTAAATTTGTTTAACAAAGCGGTCTTCAACACCCCATAAAAAATTTGCCATAGCACAACAAAAGAAAGGGGAAGCATAACAGCGCCGAAGAGCAGAAAGCAGCAGCAGGCAAATATCCGTTGGGAAAAGCAAATAAATAACGGAACCGTGCAAAATGTAAACAATGAAAACAATGCACAGAATTTAGGTAGAACTTTTGCCGCAACTGCAAAGTGTAACAACAGATGCAAAACTAGTTACCAGTTAGTTGGCGGTGCTAAACGGTGGCCGGCGTTGTTCGACAATAACAATACAATAACAATAACAGGAGATAGCACAGGTACCAGTAAAGGTGGGCGAGTAGTGTAGGGAGAATAGATAGCAGTTGATGTGGAAGCAGAAGTACTTAGCATATAAGTAGAGGTTTGTAACAATAAACAAAACAGCAGACTGCAAATGGACAAACAAATCTATGGCACAAACAGAAATGAAATGGAGCAAATCTTTTAGCCAAACGAGAGGCGAGGCCAGAAGCAGAAAGTCGCTACGTGGGCGGCGGCAATTGATAATGTTGCCCGACGGCGAGGTGCACAGTCAGCTCTGTGTGTGGGGGGCGTGGTGGGATGGGGAATGGGGAACGGGGAATGAGGAATGGCGCAGCGTTTCGGAAACAATTTGAAGGCCATAAAAGTTGATGTGGCGGCAGCAAGCGAAAGAGGCGTTCGCAACGTTTACCCAGGAGACACAACAAGGGGGGGCCGGGGGGGTCAAAGAGCAAGGAGCAAGTGAAAGGGGGGAAACGGGAGGGGGCGTGGTAGAGACTTAAGGTATAAGACCTGTGACAGCAACTGAGTAGTGCAAGTCGAAGACACGCCAGAAAAACATCTTCAATGCGATTGCGACTGCGACAGCGACAGCGACTGCGACAGCAACGGTACCAAAAGCAAAAAAGCAAACAAATAAACATAAAGCAGCTGTTTCTTGGCGCCTCAATGAGAGAGACGAACTCTGAGAGCGAGAGATCCGTTACGAAGAGAGTTAGGCATTCGCCAAGTTAGCTCTGCCGGTTAGCCACGCAAATTTTTGCAACACTATCAATCAGTGCATTGCAATGCACACATACGCACAGTGGGACAATGCTTGCGAAAAATGTGTGAACAATAATTGAGGATAACAATATAAAAAGCCAGCAGGGTCAATAAATGACTAAGCGAATTTTATGAATTCTTTTGAAATATTTTGAAACATAATAAATGGCTAAAATATATAAAATAAATTAAGTATTTTTATATTAAACTGTTATGCTGATTTAATACACACGCTTATAAAAAAGTAAACAAAATTCGGATTCGTAATGCAAATTTTTTAAATATATTATATAAATTGTAATCGTAAATTATATTAAAAATATTTATAATAATTTAGTATGTGTATTTATATACAAATTGCATCAATTTTTAGTTAAGGCAATTCAACCATTGTTTGCTGCACTGTTTGCCACTGTGGCAGAACATAGACTGATTGCGATGTTTTTCACTTCGGCTCTGTTCGTTGGGCGCTCTCGTGTTCGCCGTCTCTCTCTTTCTCTGTCGTCTATGATGCCTGCTCTCACTCTTGCACTCAACGCCCACTTGTCAGTTGGCATTCACTCATTCATAGCTAGACTGGCAAGCCTTCCCCCCACCACCCCTCCCCGTTTCTCCCCGACACGTAACCGCCTGACAGCGCCTATTGGCAACGAGACGCCGCGCGCGCTGGCGACGACTGCAAAACGACGCTGCGGCATTTTGGCCACGGCTTTGGGCTCTTGGGCGCTTCGCCATGTATCAAGTGTTTCAGTTACAGTTCTGTGGCTGCAGCGCCAGCTACAAAACGGACGCTTCCAACTGGAGAAACGGCTGCGTTGTCGCTGTTGCTGCCTGCCGCTTACTGTGTGTTTTGCTGCTGCTACGTAAAATTCGGTGAAAATTATTCGAAGCGCGTTCTCTGTGTCGCTTCAATTTTTATTACGTATACGCCGCACGCCGTTAGCCAGCCGCCAGTCGCCGTTCGCCTTTTGCCAGCCGCTATTTGCTATTTGTTTGGCAATTTATTCTACTTGTGTCACAAGGCACGCCAAATATGAAACAAAAACGAAAATGTAAATGCCAAGCAGCGGCCCAGGCATAGAACACAACAAAAAGATAAAGTAACTACAGCGATAACAACAACAACAACAACTACTACTACTACAAATAAATGTCGATAAGGCGCCGCACGCGGCTAACAATTTCAAATTATTAGCAAAAAAAAAAAAAACAAAAACAATAACAAAACAAGAAAAAAACGGAAAATACGGAAAAAACCAATGAAAAAATACGGCAAAAAAGTAGTAAAAATTCAATTGTAATTTTTTTTTTGCGCTTCGTTTATTTGTGTTTTGTTTTTTTTTGTTGTTTTTCACGTGATATATATAAGATAAGCAAAACGGTAAAAAGAAGCAAAATAATAATAATAAGATAGATTGTGGAACCGTTGGACACACACTTGGGACATATGATTTTTATGCGGCGACAGCGACAAATACTGAGTGGGGTGTAAAGTGGCCGCAAGTGGTTACTTAAGTAAGTGGTGCAGTCGCTAGATAATAAAATAAACTTGCACAGAAACAATGAATTACATTAAATAAGTGGAAGTGGATGAGAAGCAATAGAGCAGCAATTTGTTAACTGAAATCACAGGTAAAGTAATTATATACATACATATATTTCAAACTGATTAAAAAGCACTCACACAATTACTGTAGAATCCAAAAATTAAATGTGAAATATGCACACTATTAAGTCACACACGAATTATGTCGAATTTTGTTGCGCTTGCCAGAAACACACACATTTTCGCAGAATTTCTGCCACAAGAGTAATCAAGTGTCAACAGTTTCCCAAATGTGTCTACAAATATATGCAAATATTTTTGGCATTTGCTCTTACGCAGCAACTTGATTTGCCATTGACTGCACCGCTGACAGCGAAAATCTGTTAGTTATTTTATAATTACTTGGCCATTAAATGAAACCGAGAAATGCGTCAGCAGAACTGTTTAGTGAAATAACAGTTATTCTAACAACACATTTGTCCAAACAGAAATATTATCAAAAAGTGCATTGCCAGTTTCAAAATAATAAATATTTGCTGTTAGATAACTTTATTATGTAGAATAAATAAAGTTGCATACAGTTGGATATACAAAAATTAATTATGAAATAATATTATTTCAAAATACCATAATAATGCTATATACACTGAAATTATTTAGTATTTAGTATGTGTGTAATTACCTTACAGCTAGACCCACCTAACCCACCTTTAATTTTCATTAATTGGTCTAAATTGTAATGGGTTATTTATTGCTTGCGTTAGCTTCGTTTTTTCCAAAGAAAAAAAAAAACACTGATTGCAATTAATTTTCAAGTTGATCGAAAATTTTTTAATGTGTTTGCCACATAAATCAAAAGCCATATAAATGACAAGATATCCCAAAAGGAAGTGGCCAAAATAAAACATGTCATTTTATGGCTAAAAAGAAAGTTGAGCTTCCCCACTTGAAAAGAAATGAGCAAAAAGGGCCAACTTTTTCAATTGGCTAAAGTAATGTGTGTGTGTGCGTGCGTGGGTGGTTGTGTGTGTGTGTGTGTGTGTGTGCCAAGCCACAGCACTCATCATTATCCACATGTGATCATGGCCAATGCCAACGTACATGTATTTTTCAGCCGCAACAACAACTTGCCGCTGACAGCTCTCATATAATTTATGGGCCACTTATTGATTACGCAGCGCTGTTCAAGGTTCAGTCGCAGCGCCAGGTAAATTCGCAATTGACTTTAAAGATGGCTATCAGTGTGCGGTATGGCTAATGGGGCAATAAGCCGTAGTCTGTTGGTCAGTGTCCAAAAAGGCGCATTTGTTGCCATCATTTGGCAGCAGCATTTCTGCGCACCGTTGGCCAAGCGGAAACGAGCTGCGCTCTGTGACAGCCGCCGGCAACTTCCGGTTATTTGTCGTTGTTGTTCTTGCTGCTGTTGGAGACAAAAATTTGTTGCAATTTTATGGCCACAAATGGGACCAGCACTTTTTGCTAATCTGTTGCCAATTTGTTGACCTCTTTTTCCACTTTTGGCAGTCGTCGCTCTTTTGAGCTCGCATTTCTTTGCCAGCTGTCAGCTTTTAAAGGCTTTAATTTCTTCTCCTTATCCTTTTCATATTTTTCGGATTTGACGATTGCTGTTTAATCTTGTGTCTGTGTGTTTTATGTTTTTTTGTTGCTTTTTTTTAGTTGTTTTGCATATTGCTGACTTTGTTTAGTACTCGTATTATGCTAATTGAGTGTACTTGCTGCCATTGCCCGCACCCCGCTCACACTTTCAGCAAGGACCCTCTTCGTATTGAAAGAGATTTTTTACTTTGCCGGCTACGTTTTTGTTGGTCGCGCTAATTAGTTGCGTGAAATTTATGCAGATCAGCTTAGCTTTGCTTTTAAGTCGACAGCCGATGGTGCGGAAGCTAAACAGAAATAAAAGCAAATAATCCCGACTGCCAGGGAAACATTTTATATAGCATACTTTATGGCGCAGCTTGCGAAGAAATTTGAATTATCGGTTTGCTTTATAATTCAAAGCACTAAATCAAAAACCTGATTAATGTACTGCTCAAAATAAGTAAGCGGGATTTACAACAGCCTGCTAAGTAAGAAGAAGAATAAATAAACAGACGAGCTTGGACTATAATCATCCTAAACATTATTAGGCTTGGATTCATTGTTTTGCCTGAGTACAACTAATTTAATTAAAACCGACAAAAGTCTTCAGTTTGAGTATTTGTGCAAACAAAGCAATTAACATTGCTTATTGGTTTTAATGTGCTTTTTAAACTACTGATTTTTGCATTTCAAACTTGCTGCTAAACAAAAGTTTATTAATTAAGGCGCACGTCAAACAAGTCGCATTACACGAAAGTGCAAAAGTCGGCTCAGAGTTGCGTTCCAAAGCGAAACTTAATTATAATGTCATGTTTATTGACATGTAAATGGCCTCCCGTGTCGGCTAATATCTGGAATTTAGTCGTTAACTGCTCGGCACTTAATTTATAAGTAGCGGGATGTTAAAGCTAATCCGGGGCGGATGATGACGTCTTCAACTTCGGCGATACTCTGTCATTTATGGGCGATGCATTAAGCTGACAGCTCGGCGGCAAAGATGATCAATAAGCCAATCCCGAAAGCGCAATTGACAGGCGATAAGGCAGCCGTTTCAAGATATAACCAAGTTTAAAATCTTTTTCTTGCTTATCATTTTAACCCACATTACGCATCAAATTTTTATGGAGCAACTTTTTATATAAACACATATAACGCACACACACACACACACACGCAAACCGATAAATATTTATGTATACAATGTAAAGCCATTCAAGTGTGAAAATGCTAGGAAAAACGTTTTCTCTCTCTGTCTCTTTCGCTCTCCCTCTGTAATTCACACGCACAAAAGCAGGCAATAATTTTGCGTAAAATAGCGAAATCGGCGCATGGAAAACTCATTTATCAAACGATGCCACAGCAACCGCAACCACCAACAAAATCAGGCAATACAAGCAACGAAAATAACGACAAACAAATGATTTAAATTAATCCACTTAAAGCCACTCAAAAGGCCGCAACATATACCAACAAAAAAGGGTATGGAATATAAAACACCCTGACAAATACATATACATATATACATAAGTATGCCTGTATAAATGAAAGACGAGAGCACAAAATGTCAGTGGATTCGACTATGAAATTCCGGACGGACAGACACAACAATTGGCCAAAATGCCAAACAAACGTGAAATCTATTGAATAAACGTACAGAATGTCACATAAAACAGCTGGCAAAGTATTCTCAACCCTTCATTCCGAATTTGAATGTTTGCCACACAAAAACACAAAAATAAAAATGAGAGAAACGTATTTCTTCCCTTTATTGACAAACTTTGCTGCTGCATGATAAACTGCTTGGGAATTCCAGGAATTCCAAATTGTTTCGCAGAATGCAGTCTTTCAGGTGCGCTGCCCTCAGTTAAAGTAGCTTAGCGTATTTTGTACTTAAAATTTCAAGTGAATTTTCGATTTCAGGTGTATTTCTTAAGTGCAGCTCAAATTCGATATTTAAATCTATTTTTGAGAATGCGCTTCGGCGAATTTTTAAAGCAGATTTTCAATTGAAAACCTAGTTCGATATTGATTAATTACAGTTATTCGCAATCTCTCGATGCTGTCAAAGTGAACATAAAAGTAATGTGAACTGCTCAACTGCTCTTGGAGCGGCTTTATTGCCGGCATATTGAAAGCGGAGCAGGAAAACATTTTTCAATTTCAATATAAAGGCTGAAGACATGCTCTAGCCGGGTGGTTAGCAAGTGTGCTGCAATTGGATAGGGGCTGTGAGGGGAGGGTGGGGAGGTGGATTGGTGCAGCGGGGGCCTACGGCTTCATGGCACGCCTCAAATGTGGGTCACACTACAATTGTTGGGTGTTGTCAACGTAACGACCCGCTTTCGGCCAAGGCGCCGTTGAGCGGGTGACGACGACGACGACGACGTTGCACATATGGCCAGCATTGGGTGGGGCGCCCCACCCCACACACCACTCACCCATCGAGCATACAGCACTCATACCGCTGGCTGGTGGTTGCCTGCGGTTGTCGTCAGCGTCAACGCTTAAATCGCCGCCATCGTTTTTTACCGTTACAGCGCCAACATTTTATTGCTGCATCCTTGCAGTTTTTATAGACCCATCCGCACTTTCTTTCACTCTCTCTCTCTTTCTTTCTCTGGCGCTGTCTCTTTTTGCCATAGCCTTTGGTTGTTTGTCTCAGTCTGACACGCCCCAACAATTGAGTATGTGTCCCGTCTTTTACACCCACTTGCAAATTGTTATTTACAGTTATTTTAGTGCATTGTACGAACGGAGGCTCTCTGACGGCATTGGAGAAGTCAGAAGTGTGTCTGGCAGGCCTCTAAACAACAACAAAAAAAAAAGAACAGAGCGGACGCACAAGCTTGTGGCTCACACCCATAAATATCATTAAATGTGTGTGTTGGTTCGCCTGCTCGTATATCCAAGTATATTTAAGAGTTCAAAGCAGAAATGTTGGCGACATGAATAACAACAAACAAAATGTGGAAGAAGCCCACGTTTGATAACAAAAAAGAAGCAACAACAAATATCAGGTAAAAAAATACCTTTAGTTCCGGGCTAAGTCTTAAAGCTACCCCACACACACATCCCAAATTCAGGTTTAAATATTTAATATGTGTATAATAATGTTATATAATCCGCAAAAAAGTATAAAGCGAATTTTCGCTTAGTATCCCCTCATGCGAGATACATTCAAGGGTATTCCGTAGAAGGAAAAAACGTCCGTGTCCATATGGGGCGCGAGCACCGGTTGCCCAGGGTGCAGCCCCATATGCATGTATGTGAGTGGGGTAGGTCCGAATGGGTTGGGCCCCAGGTTGGCCATCGTCTCCGAGCTCCTGGAACATGTGGCGAAGAGCACTTTTTGTTGTTGGGGACATTTTTTGTGCTTTATTGCAAGCGAATTTTTCATGTGGCCAAAAAAAAAAAACAAGAAGAAGAAGCTCGTTAAGCAAAATAGAAGGTAAGCAAATAATCGAATAAAAGCACAAACTAGAAAAACCAAAAGCATTGAGGCAAGATATTGAACTTAGATAAAAGTATAGCACATGAATTTAAATAAATATAGCCGGGCACTGATAAAGATAAGCGTATATTGCAGTTAAATGCCAATAGAAATTGATAACAAAAAAATATTATACTGCGTATAAAAAAATATTTTTTATTTGATAAACATTGGGAAAAGCCCCATATATAAAATGCAATAAAAATTAATTGAACGAATAGCATAGAAAAGATATATAAATATGTATATATATATAGATATGAAAATGTATAAGATACAAATAGATATCTCTAGTTTAATAATAGATTTTTTAAGTGATCAAGTAAAAAACCTTTAAAACGTATACAAATTTAAATATATTTGTGTAATTTGAATAATTTTCGATAATATATATTCGATTACCAGTTGAAACTGATATTTAACAGTATCTCTTTGGAGTTCGTAATTCCAATTATGCAGTACAATGGGGCAGTACAGTTAACCACAGAACGCCTTAATGTCCGTCTATAGAGACAAAGGTTAATTCCCCGCCCGCCCGACACCCTTTGGCGCTGTCTGCCATTTAAGGCATCGGCTCGGACTACGTGCTGTTGGTTTTCAAGCCTTGTCGCCTCGCGCCGCCCCGGCTGCCAGTCAATCGATGCTGCTGCTGCTGCTCCTCCTCTCTTGTCTCCGTTGTCTGTTGTCCGTAGTCCATATTAAGCGGACATAAGCTGCACGTAAACCCCTTTTTGTGAGGGAATCACGGACTCTTGGGTGTGTGCCGGCGTACCTACATTTAATACAAATTTGCCAGTTGTGTGTACTCCCAAAAGCCAATTACGTGCTCAAACGACTGCCGGAAATGAGAAGCGCAGAGAAAGGGCGAGAAACTGAGAAAGACGAAGGAGTACATATGTACATTTATATAGAGAAAGAGAAAGAGAGGGAGAGGGAGAGAGACTGCAGGATTATGCGAACCCATAACGTTTATAAGATCACGTGCTCAATTATTAAGCCACTAAATAAATAAATGGCGGCATTGGGACACGTGCTCCGGCCGTAATGACAATGAAGTTGAATGCCGGCCAAATGTTAGCGCCATATAATAAGCTGCTTTGGCAGCCCCCACAGCAAGGCGCAGTAGACCCATTAAGTTTAGTTGCGCTCATTACTCATACGCAACGTTGGATATATTATATGTATACGCAGCGAGATAAATCGTTCGCTTTGTCCAAAGCAAATTAATTAATCAGCACCAACAACAACAAAAAAAAAAAAAAATAAGAAATCTGAGTTCCGTTTGCTTGTCCTTTTATACCCTAATAAAATGATTAGCAATTTTTGGGTATTATCAAGTTGGGCATTTTTGTAAAAGAAGGCACAGTTTGTTTGTTTAGGGTACGTAATAATTATAGGGTATTTTTCAGCTCCAGCATTTGTGTACAGGTTTGGGTTTCGGGGCAAACACACGACCTCGTTTGTTGGGTGATAAAAATCGGGCAATTAGCTGGCGTTGATTTTCGCACAGGACATGCATATTTGATATATGGAGGGCACGGCGCTGGCTATACGGATCTATGGAACTAGAGCAGTCTAATTTACTCGAGCGTCTGGCGCAAAAATAATTCACTTTTGCCCGTTGCTGGCAGGCCAAGCGTTTAAGCGAAGGTGCAAATTAAATCAACATGCATATCCGTTTGACACCATTTCGCAAATCACCCTAGAACAAGTGAGAGAGAGGGAGACACAGCGAGAGAGAGAGAGAGAGTGGGGAGTTACAATAAGGCTGGGGCAGAGGGACCATAGGGAACGAGCGAAGACCCGCTGCAAAATGGCGCGCATATTGCAAATGACCGAAAAACAGCAACAACTGCAAAAATTTAACAAAACTTTGGGCCACAACACGAGTCTCTCTATATATGTGTGTGTGTGTGTGACGCTAACCTTGTTAAAAACTGGAGCGCAGATATAGTAAACATATAGTATAAATTAAGGTAGGCGACCCAGGGGCACAATTTGAGCGAGAGTGCAACAATAAAATAAGTGGCAACATTTTCGTATTTTTGTATTTTTTTTTGTTGTTGTTGTTTAATTTTTCTTTAAAGTGCTCAACTAGGCTATGCATTACAATATGGCCTGAGATTTGCTGGGATTTCTCTGACAAGAAAACAACATTAACGTTGTGTGAGCCCATAGAAAAAACAGCATATGGCAGATAGGGAAACTCTTGTACCACAGTAATAACTCTCTGGCTAACTGCAAGTGCAACAAACAGAGAAGATTGTGTGATTGTTCTACTCTATATATGTATGTATGTGTGTATATGTATGTGTGGGCACTTAGAAAATGCCGTGCATAAATATAAAATGTTGATTGCAAAGTGGATGAAATGTTTTCATGCCTTCAGGATAAACAAATGAAATAATAATAAAAGACAATGAGAAATACTAAAGAATGAAATAATACTGAATAAAATAGAGTAAAATAAATAATGCAGAATGAATTGTGTGGCAAAGAGTTGAATAAAATAAAATGAAAAGCAAACAAAATTCTGTTTAAAAATGAATAAATCAAAATTAAAAAAAAAACTGAATGATCGTATAATTTAGTACATATATATGGGCCATAACAATTAAATTTTTAAAATGCTTTTCTTTTTTTTTTTTATTAGAAAACATAATTGAAAATAATACACGAAAATATAACGCAATAAGCCACAAGAAAAATCACGCAATAAACTGAACTGAAATTTAATGAGATGATCATTCTTGTCAAGTCAAGCAAATTCCGGAGAAAATAAATAAAAATATATATGTATATATATATATATATATGCATATGCACAGGCACGTGAATAAATAACTCAACGAATTGCTTTATTTTATGAACCCTGTGGCATCTGCATACACCTACACACACACACACACACACACACACACACACTCATA
>SCDT01002206.1:0-14026 GCA_004143765.1 Drosophila melanica | reverse complement strand
ATGCATTTGGCTCGCTCACTTGGCTGCCGACTTCGCGGCAGTCGCTTAAATAAAAGATTTTTTTAATTAAAAATATTTCACCTGCGAAAAGCGACGACACAATTTTCCTCTTTGCGCTCACATAAATAAATGCAGCCACGCACAGCAACAGCAAAAATGAAAACAAAAACGAAAACGAAAACAACAAACAATAAAAAGAACAACGCGGCCAAAATGAGAACAGGAACAGCAATTTAAAATACAAAGACACAAGCCAGCTGGACGGACGGACGGAACCACAGGGTAGTGGGGTTGTCACTTGCCACACGCCCGGTTGCCCATTTGCCCATTTGCCCATTTGCCAGTGGGTCAAATGAAAATGAGCCGTGGGCGTGAATATAAATAAATAAGCGAGGCGACAAAGGAAAAGGGCGCAAGGCAATAATTAAACCGATGCGTAAACAATTGAACGCTAGGTGGCGCTCCAGGTGTTCACCGCAAATGACAATAAACAGAGCAGGGCAGTGCGAACGAGACAGAGACAGGCGAGATGGCGCACTGCTGTGAAATTAACCCATGACTTTAAAAACATTCGTTAAGCAAGAAAGAAAAGAAAAAAACACACACACACACACACACACCAACAACATAAATGATGGACACAGCTTAAAGCAAGTGACAATGACAACAGCAAAGAGGAAGCCAACAACAACAGGAACAAAAACAGAAACAGAAAAGGCAACAACAACAATCACATGCTGTGAGTGTGGGCGTGATTGTATTCGTGTGTGTGTGTGTGTGTGTGTGGTAGTGTCATCAGCCAGTCAGTGTTGGGTCTTAACACGTTGTGCTAAATTTTGAGAGATGACCAAAACGGCTGCTAAATTGTGTGCCATCAGTTGGGGGAACAGTTAACTTCCACAGTGGGTGGCCAAAATGAACACATCAGCAACGCAGATGCGTCAAGTGAATCGAACAGAGGGGGGAGGGGGGTGGGGGGTGGGTGTTTCGGAGCCAAGAAGGAAGTGTAGTTAAATGAAGCAACTGTAGCTTTGGCTGTGACAGATTATTGAGCTATTGTCATCAGTGTCCTAATCCTTGTTGAAGAATGGGTTTGATGCAACACATACGAAAGCTAATTAAAGTTGTGTTTTCTTGCTTCCTCTTTGGAAGTTTGTTGCATTGATATCTATTTTTATCAAAATTTCTTATCCACCTTCCATTTTGAGTTGTTGTAAAAAGTTTATCGTCATGAAAAGTATTTTTTTATAGGGTATGTTTAAGTTGTTCTAACTTTTCACTCATTAGCATATTAATTGTTGGCTTGTAAAACATAATTAATTATGCATTATTCGCCAGAACAAGCAATTAAATTTATGATTATTTATTTGTATATTTCTCTGCCAACTGATTTTATTAACAATTTTCTATTCAAATGTTTTGTGTCATAATAATTTGCATTGTTAAATCAGTGCGAAAAAAAAAAAAACAGAAACAAAATGCAAATTGTTTATTTAATAAATATTAAAAGTGGGTGAAAATTGGCGATGGCAGCATTAATTGCCTATCTCCGAGGGGGAACTTCGAATTTTGATTTGGATACTGTATATATATATATATATATATGTGTTTGGCAGTCTATTTAACAAATTATAAACAACCTTTTTATATAAACAAGAATGGCCATAAAAATCTCAATATTATTACTGACAGAGTGCCGCCTCATTTTTATGGGCTAATAACAAACGATTAAGCTTGATGCTTCAATTATATATATAATATATATACCTGTTTTAAATTTGCGCCTTTTATTCTGTGTGTGTGTGTAATTATTTTGTACATCGATTGGACAGATAAAATGCATATAAAAATCGAAAGCAATATCCGACAAATTTTAATTACGGTCCGATAATCCCTGTGGCATTTTCCCTGCTTGTCATGTTGCCGGACACGAGGTCACGCATGAGGCTGGGGGGGGGCAGACTCATAACGAGTAGGTAGGCAAAAGCAATAACAAGGCGGCATCAAGGATATTGCGATGCAATTTCCATTTATGAGTTTGTCTGCTGCAGCCCATCAGTCCATCAATACAAAGAAGCATCCCCTCTGCTGAGTATGTGATCACAATTTCGCCTCAAATTGTGGCACACAGTACAACAACAACAACAATAGCTGAAGCAACTATCGAACTGCCCAAAAATTCATGGCAAGTCATAGTCGTATATCGGGGCGTATGCGTGCTATTTGTGGTCAGACAAGGCAGCCTCCATTATCGGATACATCCTGGCCTTGTCCTCGCCCCCATCTCCTGCCATTGTCTGTCTGTCTGTCTGTCTCTCTGTCTGTGCGTGCGTTGGCTTCTTAAGTTATTAATAATGCTGCCGCGCTTAAGCTGTAGATTTATGCAACCGCTAAATAATATAGGCTAAGAGCAAATAATTTATGGAATAAAGACATTTAGATATAAGATAACAACAACAAAAAAAACTCGACAGAAGGAAAAAAAAAATAAACATCAAAAACTCTTCAAGCTTAATTCAAACTAAGTGGCCCAACATCAAGGCAAGTGACGATGACGACGACGACGTCGGCGGCGACTGTGGTGATGATGACCTGAAGAAGAGCGGCAGGGCAAGCTGTTAACGCGGGGGGGCCAGCCGCAAGCGGGCGGCACAAAAATGAATGGCTCTCGACAGGCGCAATGTGCAACATGAGTCCAACAACAACAACAACAAAAGTCACTGCGACCAAGTGGGCCAAGCCACAACAGGCGCCAAAAACACCTTCAGTCTGGCGTCGAGGGGGAGGGGGGGAGAAGGAGGGGGCCGAGCGAAGACCCTCTAATGAGTACCGTTATGGCTGGCACAGTGGAAAGGAATACCAAGGTGCTGCATAGTAATTATGTGTCTATTACAAATTTTGCTGCTCAATAGACTTGGAAAATTGTCGGAAAAATAGAATATCATAAATTATCTTAAGGAAATTTCTGTAGGTAATTTTCGGCACTAAAGAAGATTTCATAAAAACTTAGTTGTGCAGAAATATTAATGTATATTCAAGTGTATCTCGTTTATATAGGGACAAATCTGGACAATTCGTGCTTTATGCCTTGATTTTTATATTTTTCATTTGTTTAGTTTTTTTTGGTCCAATAAAAACTTTTACATGAAAAGATTTTTTATGTTTAATACAATTTTTAATTTTCAGTTAATTTGCTTTTCGTCCTGGTTATTTAAATACATTTTCACAACTTATTTGATATCATAAAAGCGAAAGCGTCCTGCTTACAATTTTGGTAGCCACTGTAACAGTGGGTTGTTGGTAATGGCTGCGGCCAACGCCTGGTGGCATATGAGTGTTGCATGCTCTCGGGCTCGAGGGCAGCGAATTATGTGCTTGCATTGAGTGCATTAGCACCCGGCTGGCATAGGAATGAGAAGTGCAACGAGAATGAGAATGAAATTGAGAGCAGGAGAAGGTGAAGGATATGTGTGTGCGTGTGTGTGTGTGTGTGTGTGTGTGTGTAAGGATGGTGGCTAAGGATGTTAGTTTTAAACGTTTGCCCAAGAGGCGCATGTGGCATGTGGCATGCGGCGAGGCCAAGCGGAGGCATTGAAGCAGCCCAGGCCTATTGTTATTGTTGCTTTCAATTTGGGGCTGGCGGGCAAAGCCAAAAACTGTGCCACAGCAATGCAGGGCAACGTAAATTAAAGTTGTTTGTTGTTGTTTTCCTTTTGGTGTTGTGCCTGCTGTGCGCCCCAAAAAAAACAAAAAAAAAATGAAATCAAAATCAAATAAAACGAGCGCACGTGAGTCAAGCCGAATTCCAACCGGACTGCGACTGCGACTGGGATCCATGGGACTGGCTCCGGCGCGCTCTGGGACCGGAGCTCTTTCTGATGTTTCGCCAAATGGCTGGCGATGCAAATGAAATTCGAGTGCTGATTGTCCGCTGACTGACTGCCCTTTCAACCCCTGCTCTCCTCCTTCTATTTGGCCAACAAAGGAAAGCAGAGAGAATATCAACAAAAAAAAAGGGTCACAGGTGCACTTTGTGCCACTTCGAGTTTGTTTTGCGTTTAACGGGCAAACTTTAACATCCGCAGCACAGTGCCGCAAAAAGCATGTGCCAAGGGACGCTGCCGCATGCGAGTGGCACAACCAAACCGAAACTACATAATAATAAGCGCCTCCCATGAGATACAACTGATTTTTAATGAGTTGAGCTCAACAGCAGCCGAGAGTACTTTCTCTAGTACAAAGTAATTTCCCATTTTGTGGTCTGTTAAAGCTTTCAATTGAAAGGACAATTCTGTGCATATTTTTTTATACCCAGGTGGGATAGTAAAGGAAAATATATGCTGCGCTTGTAAAATTAAATGAAAAATATCGTAAAACTTTAGTATCTTGCGAAAATACTCGAGTCTCGGCACAAATTTGCATATTTTAATACAATTTGCTTAAAAGTTTTCAACATATTTCGTCAAGTTTATCTTCGGGGAACTGTGTTGGAACATAGCTTCAAGTTGGCCTGTTGCGCAGCATATTTTACTATAAAACTTTTTATTTGTTTTGTTTTTAATTGTACATTTTACATAGAAATCTGCAAGGGTATACAATATTCGGCTGTTCGCAGCTGTTTTTACTTGTTTCTGTAACTGCTTTTAAAAACAGATTAAATCTAAAAATATGCTCTAGCACATCTAAGTGCAGTCTTAATGTACATTTATGAAGTTTACCAACTATACACACACACACACACACACACACACACACATGCATTTACTATTTTCTCTCACTCTTTGCTGATTATTTAAGGATTTACACGAGTATCCAATGAGAGAGCATAGCAAATGAGAAAACTCTGTGCTGTTGGCAGCCGAGAATTGAAAATGGTTTAAAGCGCTTTTCAACAGTTATTTAAAAATGCTCTTTGCCAACAACCACACGGGAACACACGTGCCACACTGGCACAGTGGGGCAAAGCAGCCAAAGTTGGCCACCCAACTCAAATAAACTCAAACCGATAGATGGGCGACATGCAACGATTGCTGCTGCTGCTCCTGATTTTGTTATTGTTGTTGTTCAACTTAGTTTGGCTATTGAACCAGCCCGGAAGCCAAGGACATGATGACACATACATACTCGCACTACTTAAATGACATACATACTCACATTATTCCTACACTTCAGCGCACCCAAAAAAAAAAAAGAAGAGAAATATGCGAATTGTTGCTTGTGTTTGTCTGCTTGTTCCGATAGTTGATAGAGTTCCATTAGCAGAATTGCCTCGACTGTTGCTTCAGCTACTCCTTTAGCATCTACTCTTTTCTTTCAACATCCCATCATGCTCCGCCCCTCGTACTCCCTTTGCAGCTTCTCTAGTGGCAGCATCAATTTATCTTGCTTACTCTGACCAACCAAAGTTTATTCTTGCAATTGGATTTTGGCCTTATGCATTTCAGTTTCTAGTCGCCAGTTAGCCTTACTCTTACTCAAGCTGTCAACTAGAAAAAATATAATAATATTACCAATATAAATAACAAAGAATATGCTAGTCTCAAGTGTGGAATCCACATTGTGGATTGTGGAAATTCTATGCCATTCTCTCTCCTTAAATTCAAATGCACTCTTAATGTGGTTTTTTATCCAACTTAAGACACCCACAATCGATTAAAACTACAAATTCAAGTTCTAAATTTGAAAAAAAATTTTTAAATAAGAAGGGGGGGAGTACATGATTTTTTTTTTCAAAAAAAACAACAAAATTTTATTTTCAAAAATTCATTATTTTTAAATATAGAATCAATCTGGAGGACAAATCATGACCAAAATGCCTTCAAACATGAAAATCGATTAGGTTTTGACATAGTTATGAGATTTTGAAATATGGAAGCTATAGATCCGAGAGCGCTACATGTCAAAATTTTTATCAATTCTGGCATGATTTTTGACCAAAAATTTGACCCCCTCAGAATCACTTTTAATGTTGTTTTTTATACAATTTAAGACACCTACAATCGGGTAAAACTAAAAATTCGCAATTCCCAAAAAAAAAAAAAAAAAATTTCAAAAATACATAAGGGGGGAGTACATGATTTTTATTTTCCCCAAAAAAATAAAAAAAATGTTATTTTCAAAAATGCATATATTTTAAATATAGAATCAATCTGGAGGACAAATCATGACCAAAATGCCATCAAACATGAAAATCGGTTCAGTTTTGACAAAGTTATGAAAGTTTGAAGTTTGGGTGCTATAGATCCGAGAGCGTTATATGTCAAAATTTTTGTCAATTTTGGCATGATTTTTGACCAAAAATTTGACCCCCTCAGAATCACTCTTAATGTTGTTTTTTATACAATTTAAGGAACCCAAAATCGATTAAAACTACAAATTCGAGATTCTAAAATAAAAAAAAAAATTTTTTTCGAAAATACATAAGGGGGGAGTACATGATTTTTTTTTTTCCAAAAAAATCAAAAAAAATTTTATTTTCAAAAATGCATATATTTTAAATGTATAATTAATCTGAAGGAAAAATCATGATCAAAATGCCATCAAACATGAAAATCGGTTCAGTTTTGGCAAAGTTATGGCAGTTTTATGTTTGAGAGCCATAGATCCGAGAGATTTACATATCAATATTTTTGTCAATTTTCGCATGATTTTTGACTGGCGGCCGCAATTCATTTATTTCTATATTGTTCATTATAAACAGAATATGAATGGTTGTCACAAAATCGAATAACAATAAGGTTTAAGTTAAATTTACCTCGTGATTATCTTTGACAACAAATAAATCGCATTTAATTCGACTTCCAGGAACTTATTATTATTATTATTATGTTGGCCTAACCGAAGCGTTTTGTTTTTCTTGCAGTGTGGGTGCTATGAAAAGTGAAGAGAATTGTAATCAAAAGTAAACAAAGTGAGGCGAGTGAAATAACAAGGTGACAACACTGGTCAAAGTCCTGCTGCCATGAGAGCTGCCTCGGCTGCAGCGTTGCAGCAGCAACAACAACTACAACAACAAGGACGGCAATCATCATAATCATAACAATAATATTAATAATAATAGCAGCATCACAGGAAACCGCAGCAGCTGTTCCAATGATAACAAAAATCAACCTGCTGGAGACACAAAAACGAGAATTCAACTCAAAGATGCAAATTACAATTTGCATGCAAACTACGAAGACGACAAACAACAACAATAACAATAATAACAGTAACAACTGCAGCAACAACCACAGCACTTGCCTGGCACCAGAGTTGCCAACTGTGTAAAACAAAAAAGCAAACAACAGCACTTTTAAACAATATTACATATCAGTGGGCAGCACAGAGCAGGCGACGTCAAAATGATCAAAGGCATTTTGATACAACGAAAAAGCCAGGAGGATGCCAATTACACGAAACAGCTCAAAATGGAGCACGCCGATCTGGTGGCCGAAATGCAAACCGTCGAAAGTTTGCCCACACACGAGAGACTGCAGCTGGCCAGACTGTAAGTGGAGATTCAATGAAATCCGAAAAACTAAAAAAATAAAAAATTAAACAATAAACTAATTAAAATAGCTATCTTTAATCAGGAGTACATTGGTTATGATTGCATAGATAAAAAGGACATTTCGATTATTTGAGAGCAGAAAATACTAATTTTTAGGCAGTTAGCTGATTTGGAAAATTGTGCGAAAAAAATATAATGAACTGTTTTTTAAAGACATCCAAAAAACCATTTAAAATTAATAAAAGAATCAAAACTAGGCATCCAATTTATTGAAAAAGTCAATTCTAGTTTTTAGACAACCTAATTTCCAGTAGCTATAATTTTCTGTAATCATATAAAATTGATATAGTTAGTTAGTTTGATTCTATTACTCTTATTACGCATTTTAAATTAAGATTCAGGAAAATGGTGCAAATACTTTTAGGGATAATTATAACAGTTAAATTTAAATTTTATACCGGGCATATCTAAGTTTCTAGCCATATATTTTTGTTGATTTTTTTTTATAAAAAGTTATATATAATAGTTTGAGTTTTGGTTTTTTTGGAAAAAGTTTAATGAAAAAAGTTTTAGTTTTGGTTTTTTTTGGAATTCTATAAAAAACAGGTATTTAAATTTTTTCGCACGAGTTTTATAAAATCAGATAACTGTCAAAAAAATAGTATTTTTTGCACTGATATAAACGAAATTTACTCTTAGGGATAGTTATAATAGTTATTTCATATATTTATGTTGATTTGAAAGTTGAAAGTTTTAATTTTGGTTTTTTTTTTTTAGATTAGTAAATGTTGGTAGCTTAAATGCTTAAAGTACTTAAAATTGTCGATAGGCATTCAAAGTTTTTTGAGCTTAAGCTTCAATTTAAATAGTACATTTTAAAAGTTTGTTTTCAAAACAAAAAAAAGAATGCAAATAATAGTAGAACAATGAGCAAAAGCGAACGCATGCGCTAAACTTGCGAAAGAACAATCCAAAACAGATGTTCAAACAGTTTATCTCTGTGTTGGAAAAGTGGAATTTAAAATAGTCTGTTATTTGATGACCGTTCGCCAACTTAGCCCAAGGCCAGTGACAATTCCTAGTTAAAATTACGAGTCACGTACATTTGATTGTGGTTTCTGTCGACTCACAATTAAATGCTCGTTTTATTAAAGACATCCACTGTTATTTACACTCCAACTTACGGTATCTCAAGGCGCCCGCGCAGGGACACCCGGCAAGAGAGAAAGTAAAGTTTTTGCGAAGGAAATGAAAAGTTTACACTAAGTTTTGATTGGTTTTAACTGAGTTGCTCGGCAGCATGTGAAGAGTGAAGAGTGTGTGTAATAATAATAGTGTAAGAGTAAATAAAAACATATTCCAATTATGATAAATGTAGTTGTGAAACCCAACGCAAAAATAATATTCTCATTAATTAAGCGTACGGAATCTTGAAATATATACGAAAACAACTAAAGTTTCTTTCAACTCGCCGCAGACGGCGCACTCAGCAACTGAAACTGGCCCGCCAGAAGGAGAAGGAGTGGCTGAAGCTGCAGCGGACCAAGGGCCAAACGGGCAGTGGCGGCGGCGGCGGCGGCGGCGGTGCGGTTAGCAATCTGTTAAACGGCGCCGCAGGCGATACCACCCATCATTTCCGACATGCCAACGGATCGGGCACGCTCAGCGGGCGGCGGCACATATCCTTTGAGAACAGCGTGGTGCTATTAGAGGCGGCGTCTCGCAACGATATGCCCGAGGTGACCGCCCTGCTCCAGCACGGCATTACCCCGGATGCGGCCAACGAGGATGGCCTGACCGCGCTGCATCAGTGCTGCATTGATAACAACGTGGACATGCTCCGGCTGCTGCTCAACTACGGGGCCAATGTGGACGCGCAGGACAGTGATAAATGGACGCCGCTCCACGCGGCGGCCACCTGCGGCCATTTGGAGCTGGTGCGCATACTCATACGGCACAATGCCAACCTATTGGCGGTTAACACGGACGGCAACATGCCGTACGATCTGTGCGACGATGAGAACACCCTCGACTTTATCGAGGGCGAGATGGCGCAGCGGGGCGTCACCCAGGAACTGATCGATGAGACGCGCTCCTCCACGGAGCGCGTCATGCTCAAGGATCTGATGGAGCTGGCGCGCATAGGCGGTGATCTCGAGGAGCCAGACCAGCAGGGCGCCACACCGGTTAGTTAAACACACACACACACACGTACCTTTTGCTGTGCACAACTAAGGTGTTTCTATCTCTCTCACTTTGTCTCTCTTTCTTTCTCTCTCTCTTGCTCTTGTAGCTGCACATTGCCTCTGCCAATGGCTATGTGCGCGTTGTGGAATTTCTGCTGGAGCAACACGTCAATGTGGATGCCATGGACAAGGATCTGTGGACGCCAGTGCATGCGGCAGCCTGTTGGGGACACGTAAGTCAACCGCAAATGGGTTATCTTAAATATGTATAAAAATAAATTGTATACAGTCGAACCTTTCTAATTCGTGCGCCGATAAAGCGAAAAACTCTGTTCAAAAACTGAATTCGTAAATATTTGCATACATTTCAGTATTTTATATTATTTTCGCTTTTATTTATCAATTTCATTAAAAGATGAGATAAGATGTTTTTCTAGTTTTTCCCTTTGAATAATTTCCAATTAGCGGAATATTTTTTGTATATTACTAAAAAGTGGCAAACTGACTGAAAATATTTGAGAGAAGTAGCTGAAATTAGTGAAATACAATTTTTCTATAATATTCATTTTTACCTAATCGGGAAAAGTGTTCCTTTTAACGAGTTTGTTAGTTTTAATTGCCTTATGAATTAGGCGAGAATATATTGAATCTGAAATTATTTGATTGATTCCATTTGGGTTTCAATATGTGTTGAAATATAGATATTGTTATTATTATATTATACGATTTATTTTGGTGCAGGAAGTTGCCTGAATATTTAATCCTTTTGGAACCACAGCTAACTTGTAAACTCCTCCACAGCTCGAAGTTCTGGAGATGCTGGCGCAATGTGGTGCTGACTTGAATGTGCGCAACAAAGACGATGAAACGCCCTCAGGTAGATCATATACACATATATATATATATAGATAGTATGGAATTATTTTGCATATTCGTATTTATAATATTGCACTTTCGGCAGATATCTGCGAGGATCCGGAGATACGCGAACGCATCGAGCAGCTGAAAACGGAACAGGAGAGCAAACGACTGGCGGAGGCGCAACGAAGACGCGTTCGACGCTCGCAGAGCAACAACACCAGGTAGCTAAGCAACAAATCTAACAATCATTTATGGGGTAAAGTCTAAAATCCGGCATTGTTTGCAGGGCCCAATCGGTGCGTCGGACCAGCCTGCGCGACAAAACGCTTACAACCAAAAAGGATGCCGTCGAAGAGGCTCGCCTGCGTCTGCAGGCGCAGGAGGCCACCGACACGAACTCCACAACGGCGCCGGCGGCTGCTGAGCTGCCCAATGGCTATGCCTATCACACGGCCGGCAGCGGCACCAACAACAACAGCGGCAACAACAACGCCGAGAAGCGCCCCTCGACAGCCAGCCTAAATGGCCAACTGCTGTCGCACTCCAAATCCGCGGATGCCGTGGACAATGTTACGCTCACAACGACACATTCCTATCTGCCGCGCCGTCCGCCCGACGGTCGCGAGAACGACGAACAGCTGCTTTTAAAGGCGGGCGATCCCAGCGCCAGCTGCGCCGCTGAACTACAACGGGCCACCTCCGCGGCGGCCGTCATATTGACGGACAAGGGCACCGCCGCCAGCGCGGAGGCGGTGCAGAAGGCGGCGGGCAATGGCAAGATCAACGTACAGGTCACAGTGTTAGTGGGTAAGTATCATTAGCAAAAACACACACACACACACACACACACACCTGCACACACACACATGCTCTCGCACAAGCAAGCTTGCTCCAATCAAGCAGCGCTGCCTAAATGCTTCCCCTCGTGTCAAATGTTACTGGCTAATGTGTGTTTAACGACTCTACTAAAACGAAAGTCAAGATAAAAAAAGAAACAGCATGCTTCAGTTTAGGCTATAGCGACTAATACACATACCCTTCATTAACCGCTTATACATAAAAGTAACAGTGAACAGTTTTTCTAACTGAACCATAATTGTTCCTACATTATATAGTTGCTCGATATTGATAAACATTTAAAATTTCATCAGAGAATATATATTAAATTTGTCTCCTTTAAATTTGCTAATAAATTCTTAAATTTATAAAAGATCCAATGACATCATTTTTTAAATAGGAGCTTTTTTGGATGTTTTTATTTTCTTAGTTTTTATTTGAAAAAAATATTTATAAAAACTATTTTCCTTTTTCATATATTTTTTTGCTGTTAATTTTTAATATAAAATTCGTAATTTTCTAAAGAGTTAAAATATATTTTTTTTAAATTAATTTAATCACATGTATTTTTTATGTAGTGTAAAATTTGGAAATTATTTTTGTCTTTCTTCAACTTGTTAAGCACAAGAACTTATAGGGTAGAGTGTTAGCATCGTGCATTATCATCGTTAGCCATAATTCATACACTTCATTAACTGGCTGCTGCTACTGTCACTTTGATAGGGTACACAACATTCGCTTCTAAATGTTCTGCCTGATGTATAAAAAAAAAAAACAAAGTTAAATAACATTTGCTTGTGATTTTATGTTTATTTTTTTTTTGTGTTCTGCTCGTTGCGCTCGTTTTGTGTCGTCTGCCTGCTCGCATCAACAACATCAACAACCACACAAACCACCACCCACCATCAACAACACCAACCAAATTCATGTAGACACAAACAGCACGCATCATCAGCAACAACAGCAACAGCAACAACAGCAACAGCAACATCAACAACAGTTGCAGCAACATGCGCTGCTGCTGCAGCAACATCATCATCAGCAACAGCAGCAGCAGCAGCAACAGCAGCAGCAGCAGCAGCAGCAATATGTTGCTATGGATGCAGGTGCCGTTACTCTATCAAATTTAAAAAAGCAGCGTTCGCTTTCGCGCACTGCCAATGTGCTTAGTAATTTCGAGCTCTCATCCACAACAACTGCAGCAACTGCGGCAGCGACAGCAACAACAACAACTAATGGTTCTGTTTTAGGAGCCGCCACTTCGGTTAATCACAACAACAACAATAACAACAACAGCAGCCCTAACAACAACAACAACAACAACAACAACAATGGCGCTGGACCAATCGCCGCACAGCCCCTCGGACTGGGCGCCATGAGTCCCAGCCTGCTGGACTTCGAGGCCGCCGGACCGGCGGCAACCGCTGGCAACGCCAGTTCGGTGAACAAGTTCAGCGGCAACACTGGCGACGTGGTCAGCGACAGCACCAGCAACAGTCGCAAGTGCTGTGCGCTGATGTGAACAGCCGCGAACAGATCTGCGGACAAACAGGGTATTATTCATGAAATTGCCAGCCGTTAAGCTTACCAAAATTACTTATGTATGTGGGTAGAAATGGATAGGGACGGGGATGGGGGTGTGGGTGTGGGGGGAGAAGAGAGGAGAGGAGAGGTTTTGTGTGCAGAAAGATTTATGTATGTTGTGTACTTGTAAATGGAAAATCAAACAATTAGCAATTTTGAAATGCCTGGCAAAAAGTGTCTTTTATTAGCATTTTAGTGAAAGAAGAAGAAGAAGAAGATGAAGAAGAAGTTCAAAACATAAATTGTAAACGTGTTACAATGCAAACTGGGTTCAATTCTATGAGCCCTTCATTTGAAGAAATTAAAAGAAATAACTAAACTTTACGACTCAAAGTCGTAGCATTTTCCTAAGCCAGCTAAAACTACACACAATTTATATATACATACATATACATATACATATACATATATATATACGGTATATGTACACAGTTAAACGTTTTAAAGTTGATCAACTATGTTCGGTAATTCAATTGCGAAAACTAACTTGCAAGAATTGAAGCGTTATTGTAACTAGGAACATAATTGCCTATCAAATATATAATGCAAAATGTAAACCAATTTTGATGTGAGCCGTTTACGCGTTAAGTAGTTTTTAAATGTTAAGAATTCAATGGAAGTGTTGAGAACTTTTTTTTTGCTAGTTCTTTAACTTTTGCTTCGTGTGCATGCGTATGTAAAATGGCAAAGCAAAGTATTATGCAAAAGTATAAGCTATATACAAACATATTATTAATATACATATATTAGCGAAATTGTAGCTACGTGCATAATACACAATAAACAAATGAAAATTAAAAGCAATAGAGATAATTGCAAGCAAATAAGCAATTCAACAAAAATAAAAATTAATTTAAATTCATATGTACATTATACATAAATCTAAATGTCAAACACAGTTTAGACTGCAGCTATTGCAGCTTCCAATTGAGAATAAAAACAAATCGAAAAAATCTAATTTGTTTATAACAATATTAATTGTTTCAATATCAATTGCAGTTACTTTGCTCTGCGTGATTTGAATTTAGTTAATGCAAAATTGTATTATTTATTAAACATACACACA
>SCDT01002205.1:0-14722 GCA_004143765.1 Drosophila melanica | reverse complement strand
AAATACCGAAATTTTTTAAAATAGTAATATTTACGAACGTGAACGAGTATTTTGCTGTCGGTTACACCCGACTGCAACGTTCTTACTTGTTTTTTGTTGATAAAATTCAAAATAAAATTTTAGACTATATTTAATAGCTTAAGTCAAATTATTGAGTTATTTATAATTTAATGGCAAATTCATGGCACTCTGACCACTGTGCCCGTGGCATTCATAATTGAGATATGAACTTGGTAATATTTCATAAAAAGCCTGACCAAACTGGAGGAGAGCTGGCCAACTGGGCGGCTGGCCAAGTGGCTGGCCGAGTGCTGATCGCGGCTTGTTCGTCTAGAAATAACTTAATTGTCACTCAATTACTCAGTTTTCAGCTAAAAGCATTCATTGCTCTGGCTTAAAGTCAGAGCCAAACGCCCACTGAGGGTCTAAACGAAGCTGCAGAGGAGCGCCGGCCGGAGAATGGTCAGAACTGGGAACTGGCAACTGGGAACTTGGAACTGGCAACTGTGGACGCTCGTTATTTTGCTCCTTGGCTAGGCGTGAATAATAGGCCAGAGTCGGAGTTGCGGCCTGAATGAAAATTGATGAGTTGCGACAGTTTTTGGCCAAAGGGCAAAAGCGGCTAAAAGAAGCCACAAACAAAATACAAAAAGAATATAAATATATATATATGTATATATATATTATAAATATATNTTGCGACAGTTTTTGGCCAAAGGGCAAAAGTGGCTAAAAGAAGCCACAAACAAAATACAAAAAGAATATAAATATATATATATGTATATATATATTATAAATATATATACACTATATATAGGAATAAAAAGTAGCAGGATAAAAAATATCAACATGGGCACGGCCAAAGACGTAGGCGCAAAAAAGGCGCTATAAACATAAAATGCTCCAAGTAGAATAAAAAGGGGGAAAAAATACGTTTGTCATGCCTTTCAGAGTTCTACGCTGGAGAGTGGATAGTCCTCGGGCTGTATTCAGGGATTGCCAACTCAATGCAACCATCAATCAAATTTGCTAGCTCACCCCAATGTAAGTGGCTCTGTGTGTGTGTGTGTGTGTGTGTGTGTGTGTGTGTGTGTGGGTGTTGTGAGAGGTCGCTTTGAAGTTCAAAGCCCATTCGCCATTCTAGTGCACTGGCGATGTTTTGATTGACGCCTCAATCAAAGTGCCTTGATTGAAGCTTTTTGCTGAAAAGTGAAGCAGTTTTTTGTGCAGATTTTCTTTTGGAAATTCTTACAACGGATCGCACGAATGCTAATGAGATCTATTAAATACTGATACGAATTGTCTGATTGATTCATTGAATATGCGTTAGTTTTCTATCACTTAAAGATTATTGATTGATGTCTTCAATAAATAGCTATTATGTTGATTATAGTAGTTTGACCCTAAATAAGTAAAATCAATTCTTAAAGGAAGTTTTGCAATGCAATATTTTTTTGTCCCAATGTTTGTATTTGCTGCGTTTGAGCTTTTATGATTAAATTTATAATATAGTATTTGATTGATGCATAATTTGTAATTTTAAATGATTATAATTTAATTGATGCAAGCAATCAAATGACTGAATTCTCTCTTGATTGAAGGAAATTGTTTGATTCATTAGTAGCCTAATTGATGTACATTTATTTGATTGATTGTTTTGTTTCTTGATTGATTAACATTTTTTGTTTGATTTGTCATTTGATTGATGAAAATATTTTGATTTGTTTGTACATTTTTTGATACAAATTAGTTGATTGATTTGTAGCTCGATTAATGCATTTGCATGTAAGCTAATTGACTGATCTGTGTTTAGTGCTTTTGCTGCACTAATATACATCATGATTGATGCAATGCTTTGTCATCTACAGCACGATCGTGTCCTTCTATAGTTCTCCACGGTTTACATGGCCTCCGCACCACATAAATCCTAATCAAACAAGCTACAACAAGCAACAACAACAACAACAAGCAACAACAACAAGAAGAAGATAGATGCGGCTCCCAGGGCTAAAGCTGATGCCGCGGAGCGTGCATCTATAAATCCATTAATGCCATTTACCGCATAAACATAAAGAAAACGCTCCACAAAATTCCGTTGCCGTCTCCACGGCTCCACGAGGCATCAACACTCTCAACACTCGAGAGCCAGCAACATCCGCACGGCCATCGCCGAGCATTGCAATTGCTCCATAAACTAAAACTAAATTGCTCAATAATTTTGTCCACATTTGATTATGTCTTTTGGCCAAGCGCACGGGGCGGGCTCATGGGGAGTGGGCGAGGGGTTGAGTGCGAGTGTTGGCTTTCAACTTCGACTCCAAGTTCGACACAGGCTCTGCAAGGGAGGCAGCGGGGCAGGTAGGTAGGGGGGGGGGGCAGCAAATGCAGCCCTGCGAATTGCAGTCACGATTGTTGCCGGCGAATGGGGCTCACAAATTCAAAACCCATAAAGACATCAAAGCAGCAACGCGTGTAACAATTTGCCAGCCAACAACATCAACAACAACAACAACAACTTCATGTAGCTGAACTGGCAAACGCAACAAAACGCAAATTAACAACGGCAACACACAACAGCCGCAGGGAAACGGGGCAGCAGGGTATCGAGGGATTGGGACCGACGCGCAACAGAAGACAAAGGCGTTGTAGGTGTAGAGCACGGCCAGACAGACGGCAAAGGGTTGGGTGGGGCAGGTAGCGAGACCAAGACATAGACAGGTCGGGTCGTGGAGCCCGCTCGGTGACGTCGAAGACGGGCACGGCGACGGGAACGGAGACAGCGACCTGACCAGGCATCCGCATCCGCACCCGCACAAGCAGCAGCAACAGCAGCAGCAACAACAACAACAACTGAATACCCTTTAAATACAAGTCCATAAAACAGTTGCTTAATAATGAATACAACTTTTTTTAATACCAAAATTCGGAACTTTCTAATCGAAGCAATTGGTTTCAAGTAACAAAATCATTGTCAAAATTTAATTCAAGTAAAAAAAGTTTTGAAATTAAATTCAAAATTAGGAACAGTGTTTTTTAAACTTTATATATATCTAACCAATACAGTATTGTTATTATTTATAGACTATGCAAAAAAACATTTATAAAATATGAATTCAAGAGACTAGATACATAACTAAAATATAAAATAAATATAGAAACAATAGAATAATTATACAACACTAAAAAGCGATAAAAACAAAACGCTCGAAGTAAATAAAATATAAGGAATATTAGACACAAAATTAAAAACTTCTTAACATGATCATAGCGATTATAGAAAGGGCATTTGCATAAGCATAATCGGGGCTAACCTGAAGCGAAATGGCTCCGTACACTAAGACAAAATACGGGAATGTGTTGTGTTCCCATAATTTGTGATAAGCGGTTGATCGCAGCTCGCGAGAGCTGGGAGAGCCCACCCACACCCCGATTCGATGGCGATGGCGCCTTCTGCGCCGATGGGGCACGATCGATGCGGCAGCTGAAATGCTCATTAAAAATGTAGAAAGCTTCGGAGAGTTAGCGGCTCTCAGCTGGGATTGCGCTGTCAGCGCTAATCGCACGATCTTAATTTACAGCAACAATCGCATCAAGCAGCAGCAGCAGCAACAACAACAACAACAACAGCAACAGCAACAGCAAAACAGGACGACTACCGGCAACACTGAGAGATCGGTGATCGCAAACGATCTTCGACTTGGCCAATTTGGCGAACGCAACTTTCGCTTTTGGCTGTTGCTAACGATCGTCAATCGACGGCAATTTATTATTATGCAGCGTTTGTTGCTTCGCATTTTAATTCAATTAAAAATCGGTTAGAGATCATGGTAATTATGCTACACATAAATACCCACCCAGACAGCCAACCGATCGCCAGCGATCAGCGATCAGCGATCAACTGTGATCGCGTCCTAGATTGCCAGTTACAAAACATCGATTTACATATTGTGATCTTGTCTTTAAATCTGAACGGCATTTTTGATTGTTACACATTAAGCTGACAATTATGATCCATTGATCACATACATTTTTCGTACTGAGTATTTGCAACTGTTGTTGTATTTTGATCGTAATGAGAAGTGATCAACAGCTGTTTAGAGATCTTGTCAGCTGTACTTTTATGAGCTTTTATCTTTTTTTTATTATTATTATTTTTTTTTTGTTGATAATATTTTATATATATCTATATATACTAATATATATATAATAAATAATATGATATAATAAATAATATTTTATAAATTAATTTGTTTTTCTTATATAACATAGCTTACTTTGCAACTCAGAAAAAACGCATTTAAAATCCAAATAAAAAAAATAATTTTTTAATAACTAAATAAAAAATTGCTTAATAAAATAACTTCTTGTTTAAATCATATTTAGAAATTTTAATAATGTGCTTGCAAATTATATATAACTTGTATTCAGTTTGATTTTTTCTGGATTCGTTTTCTGACTCTATCTCTCTCTATCTATCTCTCTCTCTTTTCTCTCATCTCTGTCCCTGTCAGCGCAAAATACGCGCACATTTTCGACAACATGACAAAACGTTGCTAAAATCGCATAAAAATGTTAAATGTTGCATGTTGTTTGCATTTGGAGGACAACAACAGCAGCAACAGCAGCAATAGTAACAACAACAACAACAACAACAAGTTTGCAATGTTTGCGTTTTGAATAACGCCAACAACAATGCGTGGGCGCACAATAGAGTTGTCGTTGTCGTTTTTGTTTTTGTTGTTGTTGTCGTTGTTGTTTGCTGTTGCTCTGGAGCTGTGCCGCTGCGTTTTTTGACATTTTGTAACACGCGCCTGCCAAGCGGCATAAAAATTGACATATTATAATGTCATTGGCGTTCCCGATTTGCGCCACTGCGTCGACTGCCACAATTCGTCAATTCGGGGCTGCCAGCGTGGGTGGGCAGCGCCACAAGAGTTATGCGCAGAGTTGCCACAGTTGTCGTTGTTGCTGATGTTGTTGTTGATGTTGATGTTGATGTTGTTGTCGTTTTGTTTGTTTTGACAGGCAACGCACTTCAACTTCGACTTCGGCTTCTACTTTTATACACTACCAAAGGGTATTCCAATTTGGTCGTTAAGTGTGCAACGAAAAAACGAAGCATGTAATAAGTAATACATGCATACACACTTATTCATCATAATGAATAATAATAATGCAATCAAATCATATCAGCATTTATGAAACTAAAAATTTAGTTGCTTTTGGCCAAGAACAAACATAAATTTGTGTATTAGGGTATTTTAGGCTTCGGCATGCCAAAAATTAAAAAAAAAAAACAACTTTGATTTCTTGTTCTTGTTTATTTTTTTTATTTTTATTTTTTTTTGTTTGTTTTGTTGCTGTCTAGCCAAGACACAAACCGACGTCTGTTGCTTTTGCCAATACACAGCATTCTTATCAGATTGTTGCAATATTTCTGTTTCTCTGTGTTGTTGTTGCTGTTGTGTGTTGTTGCAGCCCGCACTCGAGCAGAGCTGCAAAAAAGAGATCTTTATCAAGCCGTAGGTTCAGGCTTTGCTAACACAACAACATGGTTAGCAACAACAACAGCAACAGCAACAAAAACATGTAATGAAAATTATGACAAGCAATGCAAAAGCCAGCAACAACAAAAATAAATGAAAAAAAAAATACTACGGTAATATGAAAAATTATAATTCAATGGAAAATTGCGCCCACACACGCGTATCGCACACACACACACACACGCAGGCAACAACAATTGTTGCTCATTGTTGTTGCCATTTGGCCCAATGCTTATCGTGAACGGAAAGCGTTGTCGTTGTTGTTTTTGTTCTAGTTTTGTTCAATGTTGCTGGCAGAGTTGTCAATTGTTTCATTGTTTGATTTACTTTGGCAATCAAAAAAAAAAGAAACTTAATAAATAAATAAAATAAGAAATAAATAAAAGAAAAAATAAACTCGATCTTACACCTGGATCGTCCCATTATCATTTTCGCATCCTGCCGTTATATAATCCAGCAGAAGTTGCAACATTTAACAAGATCCATCAATCAGCGCGCAAAGGAAAGGAAATTTCCATCGATCGATAAGTCGCTTGTTTTGCTAGTACCGAATGTCAAGATCAGACTGTCGAGATTAGCCAAATAGAGAGAGGGAGAGAGAGACAGAGACAGAGACAGAAAGAAAAAGTAGAAGGGGGAGGGGATGGGAGATAGAGAAAAAGTGGAGCACTCTGATCACACACAGCTGGTGATTGAGTTGAGCATCGCAGCTTGAGCTTGTAATCAAAAATGCGTGTTCACTGATCGATAGTCGATCTACAAACAAATGTTGTGTTTCTGTCTGTTGGCAAAAATATCTAAATGCATTTACTTAATGTTTCGAAATACGCTTGCTTAACTATTTAGGTTTAAGAACTTAGAAGGATATTATTTATTTTATTTGAAACAATTTATAATTTAATTTTCCTTATATACAATTTTCATAAACTCGATCAAAACTTAAGTAACTTTTAAATTCTTTTTAGTAGAATTTTCTTGTTGTGTACTTTTTAGTGTTCTTTTGCTATCTTTTGATTTTTCTATTAACTAGGAACATTTAAAATTTTCTCTGTAAAATATTGAAATAATAATTCTCATATAATCATTTTTAATAATAAAACTTCAAAACGCACTTTAATCTTTTTTTTGTTTTTTGTTACAACACTCTTTAAACATTTACTGCCTTGTCCAAAACCAACGCCTTTCTATGCGGTTCTCATTATAAGTAAGGCTATTAGTTTTAAGTTTTGTAAGATTTTAGTTCATGTGATTGTGTTTTATCAAAGGTTATGTTACACAAATTGAACAACCAACAGTTTGCCAACAGCAACTTGGTCAGTAGAACTTGGCGGCTTTTGGCCAAATGTATGGAATGGAAAATTAGCATATCGAGTTAGTCAGAAAAAAAAAGGAAGAAGAAAATGCTAACAACAAACACAGAGAATTGCAAATTGCAGCAACCGTTAGGCGAATGCGTTTTTCCCAGCTTCACGACAACAGCAGCAACAAGAACAACAGCAACAACAACAGCAACTACAACAGCAACATCATTGAAGTTTTTTGCTTTTGTCGTTTATCACGCATCGCTGTCAAAGTGTCACTTTAGCTTAACGTTGCTGTAACGCCAAAAGATATCACACAGACAATTCCAGTCTGCCCCCAACCGAAACTGGCACTCGTCGCAACCCTCCAACCGAACTACGGCGTTCCTTGCAGGCAGCCGCTGCGCACGCGTAATAACGCATAATGTGCCAACAACAACAACAACAACAACAATAGCAGCAACAACAAAATCACGTTAATGACAGCGACGACGTGCCTTGAAGCCAGGCCCCAGCCAGTTCGCGGCCTGCTCTCAGTTTTAGCCACGTTATTGGCTATTGGTCTCTCTGCGGCCAGTTGCCGTTCCGCTGGCGCAACAGCAGCAAAAAAAAAACAAAATAAATTTAAAAAAAAAAACAAAAATTAAGTAAGACGAAGAGAGAAAGAGAGAGAGCAAAAAAGACAGCCAAAGCCAACTGCTGTTTTGTCACATCATTATCAGTTTGGCCCGGTGTTGGCCCCGCCGGTGCGCAGAATTGGTGGCATTTATTGACATGACAGACATGGCAGGTGTGAAGGAATTCGCCACTAAATCATGTTGTGCGGTCCATTTTGATTGGACGCCGCCGTCTTAATAAAGCCATCTAGCGGTCCAAGTTATACGGCCAAATACTGGCCAACATGTTTAAGGCAGTAAATAAATTCAGTTTTTAGCAGCAGCTGTCAAGTCAATTAATAAGCAATTTTTATTATATATTAATCAACAATAAAAAAACCGCCTCTCTATGCGATTCTCAACTATTCAAGTGAGTCGATGCAAGTCAAATAACTAGAATAAGAAATAGCACTTTGAAAAAGAAAAAAAAAAAAGATAAAGAAATTAAGCGTAAGTAAAACTATGAGGAAGAAAGGGAAAAATAAGAGCAAAAGCCAGAGGAAGAGTGATCAAGCTAAAGATTAAAATAAAAGCAAAAGAGATAGAGTAACAAAATATCAAAATCATCTATATCTTGCATTTATATTATTATCAATGAAGAGTTAATCAATATAGTTATGTGCTTATTACATTGTCTAATTTTTTGGCCACAATAACTTGCATATTTTGTAGCACAGTGTAGACCATTAGTGGAGGGAATTGAAACGTTTGGTGAACCGCACAGGCCCAAACGAAATTGAAGTTGAAGTTGAAGTTGATGAAGTCCCAATGCAGGCCACACAAACAAAACATCATAAAAAAATGAAAACAAAAAGGAAAAAAGTGTGTTTGCGCCTTGTTGCATGAATAATTCATAACAATGAACGACAGCAGCAGCAGCAGCAGCAACGGCAGCTACATGAAAGCTGGTCCAGTTATTAACTGGCATTGTGCGCAAAAAAGTGAAAGCTCATAAGGCAATCAGTCAAAACGTCATCAATAGAATTAAGTAATCAACTCGCTGGAGCCGCAAAACTGACCACACACAACACGCAGTTGCAGCCAGGCAGGCGGGCAGCAACAACAACTAGCAGCAGCAGCAGCAGCAGCAGCAGCAACATGCATCAACATTGCAGACAATAGGCAGCTGGCAAAAAAAAAGAAGGAAGAAGCAGCAAGAACTGAGCATTGATTGTGGTCAAAAAGGAGTTGTCGAGAACAAAAGGGCGAGTGGCAGGACCACCAGCAAAAAAGAGTAGCCAAGACAACAACAGCAACAACTGCAAGCAACAACAACAACAGACGGACAAAACAGCAGTGGCACTTTTTGCTCTTCAGTTTTTTGTGTTGTTTTTGCCTTTCTGTTTGGGATGTTGCTTTTTTGGCAAGCTGTTTGGCCGGCAGTTTTGTGGCTGTGGCCAGTTGAAACGGACACGAAGAAAAAAAAACAAATGTCGATAAAGATAAGCAGCAAAGCACCCAGTCCCGGTCCCGGTCCCGGTCCCAGTTCCAGCAACAACATGTTAATTTGGCAACTGCCAGCGCGAATCAAAGACCAGCCAGCAATAAAGGAAGAGGATCGCTTATAAGAAAATACAAAAAAAAAAACAATTTTATTTTTTATATAAATTTTTGAGCGCGTGCCCGCGCGTTAAGTCGCAGCCCTGTGGCACGTTCCAGCTGCCACTGCCACTGCCACTGCCACTGTTGCTGCTGCACATTGCAGGCTGCCACACGTTGTTTATGTTAATTTCGACGAGCGCTAATTATTCGACGTGGTTGCTCCTTCAATACATATTAAACTATACATTTATTGGCAAAAAAAAATGCATTCCCCTGTTTCTGTTTTTAGCCATTAATGGAAAAAAATTATATAATAGGCAACTTGCTCATTTTGTGGCCACAATTAATGCAATTAATTTAATTACATATTCAGCAGTAAACAAAAACTAAATTGAGCCTTTTATAAGAGTAAACGTTAACTTTTTTTTGGTTGTTCAAAATGAAACAATATGCAGGGGATTAACTGCTTTTAACTGTTTCCCCAACGTAGTAAAAGCATTTTTTGCAAAAGAATATTCGGATTAATGTGCGGAATCGGGTTATAGATGTGAAAATAAATTTATATTTTTTTTCTTTTGTATTGCAAACGTTTATTAAACATAAAAGCTCCATATGCACGTAGACCTAGTGTAAATGGCAGTTACTGAAAGTGTCCTTCGAGAATCCTTCGCTTGAACAGCTGCATCCCGTTTCCCCCTGACGAAGGCGCTCCCAAGCACTCACCAAAGGAAGTATTTCAATTTTACTCTCCAAAATTCGCAATATGGGGGAATATTTTTGATTTTAAATTTTTTGTCAAATGCATTCATTTTTTGTTGTGCTGAATTCGTGACAGGTGAGCCCTGATTGAAATAAATCCGATTTCGATTTTGTATATTCCATTGTTACAAAAGAGTTCAAAGACTATTTCTTTATTATTTTCTGTTCGCTAAAATTAAATATTAAACCATGTACATAAAAACTGAAGTATTTACTAATAACGGAATCGGAATCAAAGTTATATTCTCAAAAAATATATGTATATGACAGTGCAGTTCGTATATTAAATTTTTATTTTTGTTCTATTTAATTACTATTTGTATTATAATTTTAATTGACCATTTCTCTTTTTATTATTTTTAATTTATTTATTTTTTTTTTAGTTAACGCTTATATTTTTAAATATATTGAAAGGATAAATTCATAAAAAAAAATTGTTTTTTGTTACGCAGTGAATGAAAGTCAGTGATAAACTGAAAATGTTTTATTACAGCCAGACATATGGGGCGAGAGTTCGTGACAATGGAGCCCGAGGCTACTTTGATTGAAATAAAATTGATTCAGATTTTGTGTAATCCATTGTTACAAAAGAGTTGTCAAATTTTTTCATTCTATTGCTGTCTGCTCCCCTAAGTTTCGTACTATAATACTGCCGGAATCGTATTTTCTTTCTTTGTATATTAATTTTATCATTTTATCTACTAGCGGGAATACCCTCACTGAAATATCAGATCTATATAAATTAAAATTTGATGCATTGAGTGTCAAATGTTTTTATTTGTCAAACATGTAATAGCTCCGTAGGCACGTATATCTAGTGTAATTGGCAGTTCCTGGACGTGTCCTTGGAGGGTCCTTCGCTTAAGCAGCCACATCTCGCATCAGTCTGAGGAGGACGATTCTAAACGCTCCCGTCTCACGTTGCTGCTCGCGCAATGCTTTTGCAGGAATCCATTCAACCAAGAAGTACATCTCACATTTGTTCGCCGAAATTCGCGTAAAAATAAAATACTTTTGGTTTTTTTTTTTTTAAATATTATGAAAGTATTAAAGTGTAAAAAATTTTTTTTGATGTTTGGTCGCGTCAAGAATGAAAGTTAGTGATAAACTGAATATATTTCATTATGGCCTGGCAAAGGGGGGCGAAAGTTCGTGACAGGTTAGCCCGTGTTTACTGTGATTGAAATAAATTTGATTTCGATTTTGTAGATTTCATATTTTAAATGACGGAAAACACTTTTTCTTCTAACTAAGCCGAGTTACATGTATTAACAATTTAGGAAACCTTTTCTGTATTATATGGAAATGTAAACCCATTTTATTTTTTATTTAATTTCTTCTTAAATATAATTATCTAGATTTCTGCATATTCAACCACTGCTTAGAATTAATTAATAAACCTTTTCCATTTGCCTTTGTTTCGTTGCAATTTAAATAATTTTCCCAATGGAAACCCATTGAAGAGAATTGCGAATTGTGGTTGAATATGTTCTGGAATAGTTGGTTAGCTTCCCATGCTCCACTTTGATTTGCTTATCAGTTGGATCTATGCAATTGTAAATAGATTCAACATAAAAATTATCCACCTTCCAGGCAGAAATTGTTTTTCGTTTTGTTTTTTTTTTTTTTTTTTTTTTTTTTTTTTTTTTTGTATTCTGTTTTGCGCCTCGATTGGCGCAACGAAAAAACGAAACGAAACGAAACGAACGAGAACAAGAACAAGAACAAGAAGATGAACAACAACAATAGATTTTTGACGTCTGGAAATTGTGCAGAGTGCAATTTGCAGTGGCCTCCAAGTTCAACTAACATTAAAAAAGAAAAGTAGAAGCCGGAGTCGAAGTCGGAGCCAGAGACAGGGACAGGGACAGGCAGACAGACAGAGTCGAGGCCGCAGCCAAAGCCAAAGAAGATGCAGCTGAAGACGCGGCTCGAAAGATGTGGCAGCTACCCAAAGGAATGCGGCGGCAAATGAAATTGGCAAGAGAAGAGGCCAGTAAAGAAAACAACAACAACATGGCTAGAACAGGCATTGCCAAGACAATTCGAGTTGCGTGATTTGCGTGAGCGTCGTGCGTTGACTGACTGACAAACTGACGAACTGACGAACTGACGAGCCTAGCAACTGCCATCTTCAATGCCTTCCCCACCTGGCCCCCTCTCTCTCCCTCTCCGCTCGCTGCATGTTGCGGGAGTTTTTCCAGCTGCAGCAAAGCAAAAAATAAAAATAAAAACCAAATTACAATACACATACGTTCATAGAGATGCAGTTGCAGTTGCAGTCAGCAGTTGGTGCTGTTGCAGCAGTTGCAGTTGGGCACTTGGCACACACCAACACAATTGAAATTCCTTTGGCGCAGAAATTGCATTTCACGCTGAAAATGCGTGCTCTGCGTGCAGCAGCCTAAAGTGCAACGATAGCAGCAGCAGCAGCAACAACAACAATAACGACTGCAACAGGAACCAAGCAATTATCTGCCAAATTCAAGTCGAATGAATTGTACCCTAAACCTTAATAAATGCACACAAATATTTAGAACAAACTTAAAATTTTATAATTTTTTTTTTAATATCAATAATAATATTTTAATTTCGAATATAATTATCTTTATTTTCCACATCATAAAATATTTTTTTCAATATATATTTAATGAATTAAAATGTGTAAAAGAAATAAATAATTTTATATTGTTTTATTTTAGGATAGCAATTTTTATTTAGATTCAGATCAAGATTTTTTTGAATGAAAGAAAAAACTGTGACCATAACATTATCGATATATACTCTACAATGTTTACAACGAGGGCATTTATGCTTCTTATTGGTTTTGTATAAATGCAGAGCTTGCTGTTTGGGCTGTGTGCCAAAGGCGATGACATAGCTGAAAGGACTCTTGGTTGGCAGACAAGTTCAGCGAAACGCACAAAACTTTATGGGATCAGAGCTGACTGGCAAACTTTATGACATAGTGATGTTAATCTCAGCTCTTGCCGAGCCCGACTTGTAGCTGGAAACGCAGTCGGAGTCGGAGTCGGAGTCGGAGTCGCAGTTGGAGTCAGTAGGAGGCAGCCAAGTAGCATTCGGGGCAAAAGTGTAGGTGCGCGCCTGCGCAACAGCAACAACAGCAACAGCAACAACAAAGGCAACAACAACAGCAGCAACGGCAACGATGTTGCCGCTGGGTGGCTCTGGCAACATGTTGCTGCGATTGTGGGACGCAATTCCGTCATGCCGCAAAATGCCGAAAGCGCAGCACTTGCCACGCTTAAAGCTGCCGCTGCTGCATCAACTGTTGCTGTGGCAAGCTGCACTTTTGGTGCATTCTTCGCTGGGCAGTCACGTCCCTGCGTCTTTGCGCCATTAGCTTGCATTCTGCGTGCATCGAATTCAATTTCAAATGAATGAAAACAAGGAATAAAATTAAAACCAAAACTAAGAGTAATAATCAAAAGAGAAAGAGGGCGAGAGTTTGCTTTATTTTTAGCCAAGTTGTCAAAGCAAAATAATTTATATTTTTGTTTTTCATTGTTTTTTTTTTTGCCACATTTCATTTGTTGATTTTATTTGGACATGAGACAGCAATTTCGCAGACTCCAAAGCACATTCGTTCGCCAAACGCGACTCAAGGAGTCGCCCAGTCTGAGGGCCTGTCAGGTCAACAATCTAATTACAAGTCGGCACACGCAGCTGTCGCCCCAGAAAAGCACTCCACACTCGTCTGCTCTCTGGCTAAAATGTCGTGACTGGGCGCAGTTCCCATTCCTACCACAAACAGTCTACCTCGCCCCCTTTCGATCTCTCCAGCTATATCTCACTGCTTGCAGCTGTAGTCTGTGAAATTCGATTCTATGCCTTTAATCAAAGGGAACACATCCGAAATTTTTTACAGACCTAGTACAAAAGTTGTGCACAAAATTTGAAAACATTTTTTTTTTCAATGCTGCAAATATTTTATATAAAGACTTGAGCAAGTTTTGAAAAAAAAATTTTTTCGAAAATGAGTATTTTTCAAAAACTAAAAAAAAATTATTTTTCAACAATGAAAAAATTTTAAATACAGAATCAATCTAGGAATCAAATCATGACCAAAATGTCATTAGACACTAAAATCGGTTGAGTTTTGACCAAGTTATGGGAGTTAGCAATTTAGGATCCATGGATCCATGGATCCATGCCAAGTTTTCTGTCAATTTTGGCATGAGTAAGGGGAGAGTACATAGTTTTTTCCAAAAAAATAAAAAAAAACTTTTTTTCTATAATGCAAATATTTTAAATACAGAATCAATTTAGAAGTCAAATCATGACCAAAATGTTATCGAACATCAAAATTGGTTCTGTTTAGGCTAAGTTATGGGAGTTTATAATACCGGCTCCTGTATTTAAGTTTGATTCAAAGCGAGTTAAGAAATAGTTTTTAAAATCGAGCTACACACATCAGATTTTACCTATATTTTTCAGTTAGTAATCCTGAATATATCTATAAATATATGGCCTTCATCTGCGATCAATATTAGCTATTTAGCTATAATTATATACCATAAAACTTGAGCAATATCTTAAATCGTTCTTTATATTTCCACATAAGTTAATTAGCTTCCCGTTTTGCTACCAATTACGGTTACTGACAGATTTAACGAAATAGAAAATGTTGACCTTAACAGTTAATTGACAGAGTTTTAATATATTTGCTCGGAATAATAATTAAATCCGTTTTTGTAGCATCTGCCTTGAAATTTGTCAAGTGAATAATTGATAATTATTGTGCAAGCGGATTGAAATGGAAATTGAAAATGCATTTTCCATTTTCATTAACCAAAAATTTACATTGATTTACGATCTTAATGCACTCACGTCAAACAACCGACCGGACATGGACGAGGGCGTTGGCGGGGGGGGGGGGCGGGGCCGATATGAGAAA
>SCDT01002204.1:0-31968 GCA_004143765.1 Drosophila melanica | reverse complement strand
CCCTTCCCCCACCCCTTCCCCCTCGTTCGTCTTCGTCTTCGTCTCCACGTCTGCCTATGCATCTATGACTGTACTCGCCATGGCAACGACGTCATCGCCATTATCAACGCCGCGGCCCGAGAAGAACGTCGCGCGACGTGCCAGCAATGGCGGCTACAAAAAAAAAACCTACGGCAAAAATGAAACCAAGAGAAAAACTAGCCACAACAACAATGCGAACAAGCAGAAGAACAAGAACAAATTTAATGCAGTTGTTGCCGCTGCATCTGGCGACGGGCTGTGAGTCAAGTCCGCGAACTTGTGCGCTCTGCGTATATCCCACAGCTACTCTTCTTTCTCTATTCATAGCCAAGCTAAGCGCACATTTCAAAAGTCTCGAATAATATTTTTCTATGGTGAACTATATTTGTTTTCACACAAATTACACATACGCAATGTTGGTAAAATGAATATAAAATTAGGTTCAGTTGATGCAAAATGCATCTAAAGTTGAGTATTTGTTTTAGCAAATAATGATTAATAAGTAGAAACGATGCAGTCGGGTATGACCAACTGTGCAATACTCGTTCACAGCCTGTAAATTATTATTAATCTAAAAAAAGCTTATTTTCAGAGTAGGTCATTAAAACAAATGTCAGAAAAATTTGATAATTTTAGCTTCACAAACCAAACAAAAATTATAAAAACTCATCTTTGATATAGCAGAAACTTGTCCTTCTCATAGTTTATTTATTAAAATAATTGTTCGCTCTCGAATTTTCTCGCATACAGCTTTTCAAAATGCTATTCCAAATCCTTTGCAGCTGCCTTTTAAAGACATTTAAAGAAAATTTAAAGCCGCATTCTTTGATTAATGGCAATATAAGCCAAGGGCAGGCAACACGACAACAGCAATAAAAACAATGCAACAACGTGGCGCCACCTCAATTTGCTGGCCATAATTGAGTTCATTTAAACCGCATGCACTTTGCATATTGTGCATACGCCGTGTGTGTGTGTGCCTCAGTGGAGGGTGGGGGAAAGAGCTGGGCGTCCGCTTTCCACATTTCCACATTTCCGGCCTGTCATCAATAAACTAGCATAATCCCAGCTCTGGCACTCAGTGGCCATTAGCAGCTCCACCTGCTGCTGCTGCTGCAGTTTGGGCTTTTTGGTAACTGCAGTTGACAGTTAACCCTTACAGTTCGGGCCAACTGACTGACTGAACGCAAAGCCTACGGCTGAGTGCCTCAAGTTTCCGCCGCATGACTGGGCTCTGCACATGCGATGGCTACTTGGATTTGAGAACGGCTCAATTTTAGACATGGCCCTTTTGTTTGTCTTCCCCTTGAGCCCCGGGAACATAACTGTAATTGGGAATTGCGAATTTGTGCATTGTGAATTTTCTGTAGGGTTGCGCTGGAGAAGTCGTCGTTTTTAGAGCGTGTCTTTAGTATACACTGTGTTTTATGTTAAAAAGAGTATATTAGTTGTACAGTGTTCTGGCTAACTGCGTGTGGTAAATCAAGCCAGCAAATTGCCTAAATCACAATTACTTTTGACAATATAGAATTGATTCATATTTAAAACAGTTTGCTTACAAATACAAAAAATATTGTTTGCAAAACTTTTTTATTGACTAAGGAAAAGTTAACCCAAAAACGCCTAAAAATGAAACACATTTAAGGAATTTAAGCCTGATTTATATTTTCTAATATATTTTTTTTATTTTCAAATTTTTTTTATATAGAAACAGAGAACTTTTGAGGCGGTTGCAGCTGATTGCAGGGTTCCTACTTGTTTTTGTTAGGCCATGACTAACCCTAGCTAAACGAATATAATAAGTATATATCATATAAAAGAAAGAGAGCTAAATGGGGGAGATAGAAAGAGAGAGAGAGAGAGAGAGACGGAAAGAGTGGGCACACTCTGTGAACAATTGCAATTGCAAATGCATTGTAATGAATGTCATCCGTTCATTTAAATTATGTCATACTCGCATATTCTGACACACATTTGCACACTCAAATCGTACACATAGACACACACACACACACGCATTTACACTTAGTAAGCCCAACCAACAACTGCGACTCATTAGTAATGGCAAATTTCCCTCCGGCCTCAAACCGCCTCCTCTCTTTGACCTACGGACGCTTTGTATCCGATTCTATTCAATGCGACACCCTACCAAAAAAATAAATAAATAAATAAACACCCCTTCCTGCACACTGCTCACCCACTCACCCGCACAAAATTCAACATTTAGCTGACCAATGAAAATTGAGCGACGTTCTGCTTGAAATATTGCCGCTGGTGTTTATAGCTTTTCATAGCGAACATAGTTTGACGCATGGTCGACAAAAAAAAAAAAAACAAAATGAAAACGTGTTAGATACAGATAAAGATATTAAGATGTAAATATGGAAATATATAGGTATAGTTATATAATAATAAAAATACAGATACTTATACAGATACAAAGTCAAAAATTTAAATATGGATGAAAATGTTTTTAAAAACAATTAGATAGATAAAAAAATTTACATGTTAAATATGGATGAAGATGTTTTTAAAAACAATTAGATAGATAAAAAAATGTACATGTAAGGATATAGATATAATATATATATATAAAAAAAATTTTATATACATATAAATATTTTGGCAATAACATAAATAGAAAATAAATATCGAAAAGCTATACTTCTATATAACAAGTGTTCAGACAGCACTCAATATGGAACCAAGTGTTCATCTTCCGAGAAAATTAACGAATGAATAATGAAAAAGAGTTGTTTTTGTGTTTTGGATCGTGCAAGTAAAATATACATTTTTGGTTGCTGACTACAACAAATTTCAATATTTCCGCATAGATTCAGTTCTCGATATTCTTTTTGCCAAGGAATAATAGGATATGCCTTTAAGCCTACCACTATTGGCCAATTTTTATTTCTCATGTATTTTAAATATATTTCCTAAGTCGTGTTTTATTTTATTTATCTTGTTTTTAGCTAAACCCGATTATTCGCGAAGCTTTTTCTTTCAATTTGGTTATAGAGCAACTTCAATATAATACGAACATTCATATCTAAAAAATATATACAATATAACTCTTTTTGTTGCGCTGATAAAAGTGACGTCATGAATTTCATCATTTTGCGCGTGCTTAAAATATTTAAGTAGCTGTGAATGTGGCGCATAGTTAAGTTCAATTCGCATAGCTGTCGCTAGCTGCTCTCTTTACCCGTTCTCTCTACCGCCCTCTCTCTTTCTCTCTCTCTCTCTCTCTCACTCCGTCTCTTTTTTATTCACTCTATGCAAAATGGCCGTCATCGCCTTCGTTTTGGTCATGCTGTTAAATATTTGTTCGCATTTTGTTGCTAAGGCGTCACAGTTGCTGCTGCTGTTTTTTATATTTGTTGCTTTTCTTCTTCTTCTTTTCCTATTAATGTTTTCTCTCATTAATTTCAATTTGCTTTTCAAATAGTTGGCCGCCATTTTATCGACGTCGTCTATTTAAATACTCGTTCGCGGAGTGAAAATAGCATATTGGGTTTGTGAAATTTCCGAGTATTCACGAGAATATATATATATTTTTCTAGTTTGGTGACCAAATTTTTGCAGAAAAATAAAAATTGACTTAAATGTTAATATGTGAAGCTCTCGAATCCTCAGGTCCCATATTTTAAACTCACATAACTTTGTCAAAACTGAACCGATTTTCACGTTTGATGGCTTTTTAGTCATGATTTTTCTAATAGATTGACTCTACATTCAAATTATATTCATATTTGAAAATTAATTTTTTTTTGGATTTTTTGGTTAAAAAATCATGTGGTCCCCCCTTAGTCATTTTAGAAAAAAAAATTTTTTCAAAATTTAAAATTGCGAATTTATATTTTAAATCGATTGTATTTGTTAAAATTAGCATAAAAATTAACATTTGGGCTGATTCTGAGTGGGTCAAATTTTTGGTCAAAAATCATGCCAAAATTAACAAAAATTTGGACATATAAAGTTCCCGGAGCCATAGCTTCCATATTTCAATCTCCCGTAACTTTGTCAAAAATAAACCGATTTTCACGTTTGATAACATTTTGGTCATGGTTTGTCATCTACATTAAATCTGCATTTAAAATATATTCAGTTTTGAAAATAAATTTTTTTTTGATTTTTTGGTCCACATTTCAAAAACAATTTTTTTCAAAATTTAGAAATTCGAATTTATATTTTTAATTGATTGAATTTGTCAGAATTAGTATAAAAAAACTTTAAAACCGATTCTGAGAGTGTAAAATTTAAGTCTGCATTAACACGAGTATTGCGCTGTCGGTTACACTCGACTGAAACGTTGTTGCTTGTTTTAGTTTGTCATTTTTTGCTCTTTTATTGTTAGCTCCCGCATTGCTGTGTTTAAGCGTGCTGGTTAATAATTTTAATTTAGCTGGCGTCATTAGATAGATATCAATTAAAATTTATAGTTCTTAATTGGTGTGAAAATAAAATGAATCAGATATCAGATATCAGTGTGGTATTAAAAAGCAACAAATTAAATATGGCTCGAAATGTGGCAATAAATAAGCTTACACAGGTGTTTTTCATTTGAACATTTATCCGATAATTACTAATGGAAATGGGGACTTAGTACTCTAATGGCAACTGTCAAAATCTATAATATAAATATAAATATATTAAAAATATGTTAATCAATGGTGATTAGATTTTTCTTAACTGATTTTCTCGTGCAAACCATTAAAAATGCAATTTATTTCAGTTTGGACATTATCTGACAGATCTTTCTCATTTCCCACATTTCGTATATAATTTCCAGATAGCAGGCTATCAATTTCTCTTCGATCATTTCGCTTGCCCTTTGATATTTTTTCGTATATAATAATCATGCCACATGAAATTGGCGCAGAGGTTTGAGGCGCAGTTACTGGCAATCTTTTGCCACACCGCCAAATCCCATAAAAATCAACAGATTTTTGTCTTTAAATTGCGCATAAATTATATGGTGAGGTTACAAATGCTTCTCCCTGGTTAACGGTAAAGCTAATTTATGCTGCAACTTTTGAGGAATTGCTCTAAAGCGCAAAGGCGGAAGTTGCTGCTGTTGCTGCTGTTGCTGCTGTCCAAGAAGCCAATTGAATGCATGTTGCATGTTGCAGGTTGCCGGTTGCAAGTTTATAGCTGGTAGCTGGTGAAAGGGGCGAATGGTTAGCGGGATAAACACAAAGCTGTAAAACCGTTGAATGATTATTTATTTTGTTTTTGTTTTTGGTATTTTGGCTTGCACTTGTTGGCCAGCAGCAGCGTTTAAAGGCCAGCTGCAGCAGCAGAGTTTAAGCCACGATTTGAATGGGCCAAACCGGTTGCCTTTTCGGCGGTGGCACGGGGCGTATGCGTAATTAGATTTGTGTTTGCAACGCTCGCTCGATAATTGGACTAAAGCCTCGGCGCATTGCACTCGAAGTTAGTGGGAAATTGCAAATGCCAGTCTTTAAAGTGATTTGAGGTGAGATTGCTCGACTAGGAGATACCCTAATCTATGCAGAAAGGCATGAAAAGATACTTTTTTTTATTAATTACATAACTAATTACAGAAAATAAGTGATATTAATCTTTAAAAATGTTCACTGTGTTCCTTCTTTTAGTCTCTGAGCTCTTAGGAAATTATAATTACCAACACTAATGATGATTAGATCTGTGAGATCGTTAATATTAATGGCAATCATAAAAAGAGAAAAAAATACTTCAGACTATGAGATACTATGAGATACCATATATTAGATCTTGGATCATGAAAGAAATAACAAAATCAAATAATTTTAATAAATTTTTAAAATATTATTGAAGAACTATAATCGAAATTTTATGAATATTTTCTATCATACGTAATTGTGTCATTTATTATGATCTAGATGAGATATAGTTATAAAGAAAATAATTTTGCCATACAAAACCGCTTGGTTGGCCATGCCCATAGACCTGTCCGCTGTTTACAGGGTATCTGCAATAATAGACACCACAAGTTGAGCCAACACATAAACATTTGTCCAGGGACAAGGAATGGCCAGCAATGATGAAAAAATGAAGAAGACAGAATTCTGGTTTTAACGTTCACTGATCCTCAGATGACATTGGTGCTGCCGCTGCTTCTTTGTGTGTTGCGCCTCGCAGGGGTGCCACAGTATATATTTTGTTGTTGTTCCTGCCTGACGATGACGTTGCATTTTCTGTTCTTTTTGTCTGCTCTTTTTGCAACGTCAATAAACGAGTTTTGCGGCCTGTTCCTTGCCGCGAGCCAAGCGACGCTCTATTGGAGTTTCGCCTGGTCGATGGGGGGGGAACGAAGGTGCGGGGTGGGTTGGCGGGTATCGGGTTTGGCTTCGACTTTGGTTCGTCTACCTTGTCTGTGTGTGTGCTGTTGTTGTTGTTGTTGCTGTTGTTGGTTGCTGCAGCCTTTTGTTTAGTGTTGCCATGTTGCATAGGAGTTTGAACCCGTTTTGTAGTCATGTCAACCCCCCTCGGGCCCACCCCCCGCACACCATGTGGCGCGTCCATAACCTAACCTAACTCTTTTTTGTAGCCTCAAAGCCCGAGATGAAATAGCGTGCGGTAAATGCTTTGTTAGCTCTTTGTTGTTGTTACCCCCTTTATTTTTTTTTTTTTTGGGCCACAATTGTTGTCTTTTGTGTTGCATGTTAAACGCTTTGATACTCTAACTGTTCGCTTGTTTGTTTTACGCTTTGTGTTAGAACTCTTTTGTTGTCGTTGTTCTTTTTGAAAAATTGTTGCTAACGTTCCTGTTAAGTAAGTGTTAATTGTTTAATTAATTGATTGTCGCAGCAACAACTGTTGATTTTACAGCTGAACGAGCGAGTTGGTTGACAAATGCATTAATTATACAACAACAATTTATAGCTTGACAAATGCAACTTTTCAGCTGACAACAATACAAATTCGATTAAATTGCATTTAATTTAAGGATTATGGATGACTTCAGGAATAGATAGAAAATAGATTGATCGATAGATAGACTAACCTAGTATTTCAATTCAAACTGCAATTTTCATAATATTGGGTTTCATACGTATCTTTTACATGGCAGACAACCAATTAAGTTTATTATATGCACTTAACATTTTATGATGACTTCACATGAAGATAACTCGACATAAAAAACGTAAACATTAACTTTTGTGCTTACAATTTTATATGTGCATAAAAATTACGATAAATTCATAAGTTAAAATTTTTGTAAACTTTAAATATTCAGTTAAAAAAGGATTTTTTATCTGTAACTTAACTTTAAATAAGCTTTAACAATAATGTTACTGATAAACTTAACATAAATTTAAGATATTGATGTAAATGCAATTTCCTAAAGTGCATTACTTTTTTTTTTTAATATAAAAGCACTAAAACTTAACAAATAAAGTGCATTGTAAGTTTACCAGCCAGTTATTAATTAGCTACGTTAAAAGTGTCCGGCTTATTGTTTCAGAAAGAAAAGTAGAAACTATTTTTTTCTTAATTTAAATTTTTTTCTTTTTTTGTGACAACAGCTTAAACTTTTTGTTAAGAAACTTTGATTTTTACTGGGGAAAAAGTTTTTGGTTTACCTTTATCTCGGCTAACAAGAACTTTGTGCTGTCAGCTCGTGTGGCGGTTGCTGAGTGAGAGATATTCTCTTAATGAAAATAATTGCATTTTGTGCATAATTTATGACTGAGCACACAGACACACAAAAGCTGCTGCTGTCACCCACACACACACACACACACATAACTCATTCCGGACAAGACGTGGCTCAAGAGCCTAAAAGGATGTGCTTCGCTCTCTTTTCTTTCGGTTTTGTTGGGCGAACATGCCAAGTAATTTGTGGCACATGTGGGTGTCGCAGCGCTCAGTTGCAAAGCAGCGTAAAATGCAATCAACAACAATGAAAAATTACAAACAGCTACAATAACAACAAGCTTGCGTATTTCCTGTGTGTGAATGAAAAGCAGCAACAACAACAAAAACGAGCGCAAATTTCAATTTGTGCACATTTCTGCAGAAATGTTTAAGAGCGCTTTGGAGCTGCGCCAAAAGAGAGAACTGCAAGCTTTTGGCGCTCGCTGCTGCTCGGCGTGCTCTTTTACGCTCTCTCACTCTGTTTCTCGCTCCGACTGCGCTGCACGTTGCGTGTCATTGACCTTTGAAATTGCATTGCATGTGGCTTCGCTTATGTGCTATTGCTATTGCTGCTGCTGCTTCTGCTGCTTTTGCTGCTGCTGCTGCTTTTTGCTCTGCTTTGCTTTTGCTACGTCATTCTACGTTATTTCGCATTGCCCACATGCCCCGGCTGCCTGCGTCTGCTGTGCTGTGTCTGCCAGCCTTTGCTGTGACTTCGTCATCAAGCTCTCACACACACACACACGCGCGCAGAGAGCTTGCGACCGACACGTGTATTTGTTTGTGTGCCTTGCCATAACATCGAATTATATTAAGGCGACCGAAGCATAAGCAAAATACGAAAAAAAAACCTTCATCGCTGCTTATCTCTGCCGCCCACTTCCCACTCTCTGCTGCTGCTGCTGCTCCATTGTGGCTTGCAAGTTATTTTAATATCTTCTTTGCTGCTTTCAATAGCCTGCAATTTTTTTAAGCTCTTTTCTCGGTCTTGCTGTTGTTGTCTTTCGATAATCGCTCGATAGAAAAACTTCTCAGTCGTACGGGGGCAATTACAATGGATGGGCGACAACTTACAGCCTCAGATTCGGCGAGTGGACGCCCTGCAGCAGCAGTAGCAGCAGCAGCCGGCACACAAGTTCATTGAACGCCCCGCAGACATAAAGCAAACTCAATAAACGAACGCACAGCGCAAATAAACAGCAGCCAATAAGAAAACGAATGTGCACAGATACAAATCGCAATCGGACAGAAGACGCAGAGAGACCCAAACGCAAGTCAAGACAACTCACAAGATGAGAAACAGGCACCAAAAACAGACGGCAACAAAAGGCAGCGAAAAGAGGGCCCTAGTAAAAAGAAGTAGCTGCCAAGCGAATGCACCGTTCACACACACACACGCACACACCAATCCCTTAATATCCCAGCATGATTATCACAGTTGTTGATGCGCCATAAAACCGATTCGATCTTCATATAACAGGTGTGTAGAAGCTTCAATCAAATAACAGTTATAAGAAACCGGTTTATTTTTTTTTGGCAAAAAATGGAACTGAGACGATTTCAATTTAAATACCTATATTTCATAAAAAATATTTAAATTCAATATAAACAAAACATTTTTTTGCGAAGTATATGTGTTTTCTGTATTATTGTTAATTTTTTTGTTAAATAATACTTCATACATAAATAAATAGTAAAAATTATAAAAAATTTATAAAAATATATTAAAAAATTTATTTTCCATTAAGAATATCTGGAAACTCTTACGTAAAATTAAATTATTGAAATTGTAGCTTGTTAAATGTTAATCGGCAAAGTGTAATCTGAAATACAATAAAAATCAAAATTCACGATTCAGAAACCACAACACATATCACGCATCACATATCCAGGGTTGTCATTTCACATTATGAATTAATTACACAAAAGACTGCGGCGACAATATTGTGCAATTTGCGAACAACAAAAGAGCAGTCATAACAAGCTCCAAATCCACTGGCCAGACTCGGACCCAGACCTACAGACGACACGTCGCATGAGACGGGGTGGGGGGAGTGCCAGCTGAAAAGGAGCAATCAAAAATTTTAGGCAACTGCGAAAGAGGGAGAGAGAGAGAGAGAGAGAGAGAGAGAGCAAGCGCGTAGCCATGACGCGGCAACGCAACCATGACCCACACCAACAAACAGGAAGCGAAACGACAAAATAAACGCCAAAACAGCTTTGCCAAAAAGCGGTAATAAAAAAAACAAAATACATGCAAAGAAGAATGGGAGAGCGCAACTGCCAGGCAAAAAGAAAGAGAGAGGGAGCGAGAGAGTGTGGAGTCAGAGCGAAGTCATTTACTCGCTTCAACGCCAAATTTCAATTAGAATTACCAACACGGCGAAGGCGACGGTGACGGCGAGAGTGCCAAAAAGAATAAAAACGGCGGAGTTTGCGACGTTGACGGCGAAAAATATATAAAGCGAAAACGGAGCGAACGGCGAGTAGTGCGGTGGGGTGCGGAGGCGTGGCAATGCAGCTTAGTGTGAATGAAGCATAAACTATGCTGCACACATAGCAGCACACAGTGCAAAAAGCAGAAGTAGAAGAAGCCGAAAAAAAATTCGCCGTAGCCCAGACCCAGCCAGACACACAAGCATGCAAACGGGCATGCAAACGTGCATACAAACACATGTATACATATGCATGTGTACATATGGCTATTAAAAATGGCTGCTAACATGGCTGCGAACATGCCAGGCAGCGCAACAGACAGAGACGAAACACACACAACTCCAGCAGCAGCAGCAGTTGTAGAAGCAGCAGCAGCAGGCAGCATTTAAATCGGAGCAGAGCTGCTCCACGGACGAAGTTGCAAAACAGAACGCGCAAAGGTTAATCAACTCTGCGTTTGGCTTTGCCAACTTCCCAACGCGGCACACTCGGATTTTTCAAATGGGCAGAAGAGTCGTCGCCGCCAACGAGTGTCGAGCGTCTCCGCGCACCATGTTGTTGTCTGTGGCTTCACCAGCAGAAAGCAAAGGAGTAGGCAACAAGCGCAAACAACAACAACAAACGGCATCTAATTGAATTGCTTGCATGCGCCGCTTATCTCATTGTATGTGTGCCCTGTGTTCGATTGTGTGTGTGCAACTCCCATGACAATGGCATTGAAAGAGCAGCGTGCCAGCGAACGTAGCACTGACCCAGCACTGAGAGAGTTAAAGGCAAAATGACAGTGCGAGAGCGAACTTAAGAGAGCGCTCTTGCAAATGGCGTATTGCATAATTTTGTGCAACTGAGCTTCTTGTAGGTGCCATAATTTATGCATTTGTGTGTGTGTTGTGGTGTAGAGCCGAGTTGCTTGTGTGCGTGTGTGGCATTGGCTCTGAATGCAAAGGTGCTTTTGGCCTTGGTTTCTTGAGATTGCTGTAGAATTGGGAATATTTTCCGGGGCTGCTATGGTGCATTGAAACGAGCAAAATAAATGAAAAATAAATAAATAAAAATAAAATCATAAATAATATGAAAGAATACAGCCCAAAAATTTACAAATAATTGATTTCAAAATAATGTTACAACAATTCTTTTAAATATAAATATAATATTTTAATTAGAAGAAAATAATTTATCGCTATAAAATAAAAAAACTACATAAAATAAAAATTTAGCTCTTAATTAATATTTTCCAATTTTTTTAAATTAATAATAAGCTGAAATTCGAACATTTCCTGCTCAAAACGATATAATTAACATTTCCCGTTCAACTTTTAATGTCTGAATTATAATTGTAAAATACGGTGTACAAAATGAATCAGTAAATACACCAATTAAATAAGTAAGTTGCATATTTTAATGAGCAGCACACACAAACGTAGGCAGCCCCATTGAAACTGAAAACTAATAGTCCAGAGCTCATTTTTCATTCAAACTTTTTCACATCATTGCGCACGGTCGAATGCAAATTGTTGATTAATGTGCAAATAAATGAATTTCAATATTATTTGCGCCAGCACAGCAATATAAACAACTGTGAAAAATTGTAATTACCCAAAATTGTTAGATAAAGCTTAAGCTTAAGTACCTGGCGTATGCCTAATATCCCAACTAAATTCAACTCTTATCGAAACAAAAACACAACCAAAATCCTCAAATAATTGCGGCTTATAAAACTTATTTTTTATGCTGTTGGGAGTTGGGTGCTTAAATGCGGGCCACCAAATAAAAACAAAAACAAAACACAAGCAAAAAGTAAACAAATGCGTGTTAAGAGCGTAGCTTTAAACTAAGAGCGCCATCGTAACAAAGAGATGAGAGAGAGAGAGCGAGTGCGAGAGCTTTGGCCATGCTGCTGCAGGGGCAATGGCAGCGCAAAGCTTTCGCTGCTGCTGCTGCTGCTTCTGTCGGTGCTAACTGAGCTGTTACCGGTTTTTTGCGCGACGTCAGCGTCGCAGCATAAGTAGGAAGGAAACGCGCACATGTGTTGGTGTTGGTGTTGTCGCGACGCTGCTGTCGCTGCCAACGCAGCTGCTGCTGCTGCTGCTGTCGTTGTGAATTTTGTTGAGGCAGGTCCTGGCTAAAATAGGTACAGCCAACGAACTGCGCGCAGACAGAACGCGACGTATGTGTGTGTGTGTGTGTGCTGCTAAAGAATCATGTGGAGAGTGGCAGGGCCAATGGGTGAAGACGCAGCAGCATTTTGGCAGCGTCTCGCTGTTGTACATATGTATATGCAACAAAAGCAACAACAGTCGAACAGCAGGCACAACAAACATGAGCAACATATAGTCAAAACACACGATAGATAGAGAGACCCACACACACACACACACACAGCAATGCTCAGCTGCAACAGCAGCAGCAGCTTCTGCCCGCAGCGACTGCGCTGCTGTTGCCACGCTCAGTGGCATTTCAGTTTCAGTTTTTTGTTGTTTCGAGCATTTGCCGTTCAGGAAGCGCAACGCCAAGTTGCCGAAAGCAGCAAAACTAAAGCCACATAAATATATATATAAATACATAAACATATACATATATAAACCTAGTATATACATATATGTACATATAGCTATATGGCTAAAAGCAACTCTCATTTTGGCCGTTAGTTTTTGGAACTATTTTAGAGCGTCTAGTGTGCAATTTTTGTGTGGCTGTGTGGCCAGATTTCATATGGTATATGTACATATATATATATATATTTATATATCTTTTTTGTTTTTAGTTTCGTTTTGTTTTTTTCTTTGTGGGCTATGAATACATAATGCATTTGATCTGCTGTTTCTTTGTTGCAAATTGAATTGCAACCTGCAACAAGCAAGCGACTTACGTGGCCAGCAGGCAAATCTAACGAGGATTAGCTAAAGTAAATTGCCACAAAAGCAGACAATGGCCCCAGCTTCTTATAAATCTGTAAAAATATTCAACTTAAATTTCAATCACTTTTTTGCTCTTTGCAGCTGCATTCCGAAAGCCACAACTGAGGGAAGGGACAAAGTCAGCTGGTGCAGTAAACGAACTTGTTTTTAGTTTCAATTTAACAGCATAAATATTAATCAACATTTTTGTTCTTGCAGCCAAAGGGAATAAGACACAAAGCACAACTTCAGGGAATTTCACAACAACTTTAAATAATTCGCAGGAGGAGTTGGCAAGCGGCAGACTTCGGCGGACTATATAAATCGAAAACAATATCTGTTATCCAATGCGAAAATGGTGCATACTTACATATGGACCATTAACAGAAACCCGTAAATCCGAACTTGTGCTGTTTTATATCTGTTACAAGACCGGCATTATGGGAGTCTGTCAATGCAAACAACTGGTTTTTGGCAACAAAAGAAAAATATATATAGAACAAATTTAAATATAGCTAAAAGCATATTTATAAAAAGAAAATCACAAAAAAATAATAATAATAAAATAACACATTAATTTAAAAAGCAGAGAAATATAAAATATTTCGAAAACCAACTATAAAAATCAACCAAAATCGAATACTATAAATATATAATACAAATAAAAGCGGTAATAACTATAGAATCAAATATTATATCATAAAATTAATTCTACATCATAAACATCGAAGAAATAAAGGAAAAATTATAATATTACGTCACAAATAACACAACTTTTAAAGTAAAATTGTAAACAAGCAAAACTGTTTTATCATCCAAATCAATAACGTATATCAAATTAATATTTATATGTAAATAAGAAACTATAAATATTACTAAATATAAATAAATAACAATTAATTAACTATTTTAATATTATCAGATAAAAACAGAAATATATTTTATCATAAATAAAATAATCAAATTAAATAAAGATAATAATTTTAATATAATAATTAAAAATAATAATATAAACTATTTTCAACACTAAGCCTAAAATCATTAAGAAAATATGTGAAATAAAAAAAATATAACAGTAACAATTTACAAAACTGAATAACCAAATACAAAAATTACACAATTGAAATAATTAAATACATTTATTTAACTTTAAACTCATTTTATAAAACCAAACAAAATGTTTTAATGAAGTTCGATAAATTAGCTACTTTGAATTTATAAAAAATATTATAATTATTATTTATGAAATCATGTTATAGTTAATTTAATTTGTATGAGTGCCATAAACAAATTAAAAATGACCACAAACCGCAAGAATCTAACATTAAAAATCAAAAAATCATTAAATTATGAAAATAATTTATAAACATTATCAAATAATTTATATTTTATAATCGGTAGGATCATATATTTTTATCTCTTTATAAGACTTTTAGTTGCCTTCTTTAAGTTGTTTTTACTATTTGCCAAAAAGTATAAAGCAGAAATGCATAAAAACTGATTATCCCTAAAAAAGAAACCTAAACCACACGACAAACAGCAAGCAAAAAGGACTACACCAAGGACCTTTTTCTCTCTGGCAAATTGAGGTAGTAGGTTGTATAGTAGTATTTATATAGCATACTATACAGCGTGCTAGCTTTCTTTGCTTGACTATAAGCCGCAAAGAAAACCCCCCCAAAACCCCCCCCACAACACACGTTTAACAACAAACTCAACCCAGCCATACAATGTGTGTGTTCTGTGTGTGTGTGTGTGTGTGTAAAAGTGATTCATATAAAAGTTTACCGATATATGTATAGATCGGTTTTAAGTTAATTCACTTCATATTACACATTGGTATTAGTGACATGTGCAAATGTTTGTATGGCTGATTCCCTGAGACCCTAACTTGTGACTTTTAATACCAGTTTCACAAGTTTTGATCTCCGGTATTGGACGCAAACTTGCTGATGTTAGTAAAAATATTGAACAACTACAACTGGAAGACGCTTTAAAGAAGATGGTAACGAACAATTCTAATCAATATGTGATCAATTTTTTTAAATATATTATTTACAAAAATAATGATTTTTTTTCATTCTAATATAATTTTTTAGGAGGCTTAAAAAGGAATCCACGGCGATTATAAAGTGGGCAAAACGACTATTTTTAGAAAATAATACTTCAAATAAAGGATAACCCATCAAATGACAATATTTTGATTCCAGTATACTAAGAATGGAATTTCCAATTAAATAAGCACAATTTTCGCATTACCAGTTTGATGCCAAACTCAACAGATTTTTATTAATTGGGCTCTTGATACATTCTGTAATTAACATAAAAATTCATAACTTTCCTCAAAAATTTTTAGAAAATTTGTGATCAGGCTTTTTGATACCTCATTCCATTCAAATACAAAACATAAACTGCAAATTTGACTTAATAACACATATTTATTGTAAGCCCAAAGTTGGGTTATCTATTATCTGATGACATATGGATACGAAAGATGATTCGAACTGAACAATTGAATTGTCATTACAATAGTTGAGAGCATATTATATAATAAAAATGATTGATTTAAGTATCAAGTACTATGAAAGTGGAGACGCTTCACTGATGCGTGCATTTGTTGTCCTTGGATTTCTTTTTACGATCTTCACTTGAATTCGATCGGCGTGTACCCTGAATTGGCATGTAAGGCGGCGTGGGGCTGGCGTTTTGATCTACATACAGTGAGATACATTAATGTATATAGCAGTTGGTTTAATCTTGTTGCTTTAAATACATATATACCAAAGTTGCCGGACTTGGAGTACTTCATGTGCGGCGTGACATCGTGGCCACTAGAAAGTGTGCTGTCATGGAGACCCACATCTGAACCAGAATGTTCCGAGCTGCAAAGAAGTGGAGGAGGAGGTAATTAAATGAGGATAATATGTATTAAATTGCTTGACCTTGCAGGCTAACTGATTGACAACACAACTGTTTCAGAGGCTGATTGTCTGACTGACCGATTGATTGACTAAATAACTGATTGACTTACTTATTGAACTGGTAGCTGATCAACTGGTTAATATACTTTCCGACAAACTTATTGATTGGCTGACTTTTTGATTGACTCTCTAAATGATTGACTACTGACTAACTGATTGACTGGCTTATAATAGCAACATATGTGATTGACTGACTCAAGAGCTAAAAAAGCAAATTTTTCTTTAGTTTCATCGTTTTTAGAATGTGTTGGACTGAAAAGCTGGTTACTTATATACCGTAAGCTCAAATAACACCCAATACCCGGTAGTAATAAATCAAGTATTTCAGTTACCGCGACATGGAATTATACTGCTGACCGACGTGACCGGCAACCGGTCGACAGCTGTCCACGGGTAGCGTGTAGATGTCGTCCTCGCCACGCGTCAGACTGCTGGCCGCTGCGGCTGCCTGTCGCTGCTGCCGTTGTATGGAGCCGTGCGAGGAGGTGCTGTCCCGGGTGAGACTGCCGTTGGTCAGCGTGCCGTTCGGCTGGCGTTGCTCGCGGCTGCTGTTGAGCACATCGATGGGATTGGAGTAGGCATCCGCGTCGAGATCGGCTGCCGTTTGTGAAGCGGACATGCAATCCTGTGGCAGTGGCAGCAGCGGGCCGCATTGTGACCCATTGGAACCGCAGAGCAGACTGTTCACCCCCTTGACTCCACCACCGCCGTTGGCCGCTTCCTTCTGCTGCGCTTTGCGCAGGCGCGCCTTCTCCTTGGCACGCTTCGCTTTGGCTTTTTCCTGTAGTGGGAGATGATTATGACAATTATTTTAGTTTAGTTGCGAAAATTGAAATTGAAACAAAAAATATAAATTAAAAGTAAAATTTAAACTGGAATTAAAATTAATTACAAATATTTATGGTCAAAAGAGAAAAATATAATATTACTTTTGTAAATTTTACTAAATTAGCCATATTTTAATACTAAAATCTTTAACTTGAGCTTGGTAAGCATGTAACTTTAATAAAGGAAGAATATTGAAAATATTACGCTGTTCTTAAACTTTATTGAAATAAAAATATTATGATTGAAATAGTAGATAACCTTTTAACAAGGAATTGATTGTTTTGAAAAAAAATTTTACAAATGTTTGTTATTTGGGCTATAAGAACTACTGCGAGTATGGGAATCAGTTTATGGGAGGCATCTTGAACGCATTTTTTTATAGAATAGATACATTTATAGATTCCTGATCAGATTGACAATTATATATTTCTCATAATTTTTCTAAAATTGATAAATATCGATGGCATTTTTTTAAAATATATATAGTAGTTTTACATATATATAAATTTTAGAGAGCTACAGCTATGTTTATAAATTCCATTATTAATACTCAGATAACTAATAAAGTATATTTTCAATATAGATAAGAAAGTTAGTGAAGAAAGAAATAAGAGAGAAAAAAACAGCTAAGCTTTTTTGTGCTATCACTTGAGTTTTTTATGCAGAGCCGTATTTTAAGTTTCCGGTTACATTTTAAAATATAAAAAATTGCAATAATCTTAAGGTATCTATACCTCATGAATATAACATGATCTTATATTAAATGATCATCTAGCCAATCTTTAATATGCACACAGAATGTTATTTTTTGAATATTACCTTAACGGCGGATAATTTTAGTTTCCGTAGTTTAAATATGTTTTTTCCATACTTGGAATTAAAATTAAGATGCATTTATGGGATATTAAACAGTTTAGTAAGGCTGACAAACAATTCAGTATTTAACTTAACTTATTGAGCATTTCATTATTTCTTTTTTGTCTAATTACCTGCTCCTGGAGCATCTTGGCTAGTTCCATGTCCTGCGCCTCGAGGGCCAGCATGCGATCGCGCATCTGCTGCTGCATGGTGTCCTTGCTCTCAATGGCCTGCAGGCGACGCGCCAGCAACTGCAAGGATTCAAAAGAGCATTAATAATGCAGGTAAAGTGTGTTAAATTGCATGGTTGCGCGGGCACCTCATCCTTTTGCTCCTGCTTGAGCTTCTTGCTCAGCTCGTGCAGCTCCTCGGGCGGCAGGCCAATGTCGCGCAGGCTCGCATAGTCGCAGGGATCCACATAGAGCTCAATATCGTCGGCGTGCTGTTGCATGTGACGCTCGGCGGCTTTGGCATTGCCCACCATTTGATCGTATTTCTCCGGCGAGAGTTTCTGAAAATTGATTTCGGTACGCAGTAAGTTCTCATGTGAGGCCGAACGTGGCAGCAACGCTGCATCGGCAACAGTTGATGCAGCTGCTGCTGTTGCTGTTGTTGCTGACAGGCCGCGTATGCTGTCAGCAACATCGCCGTAATCGACCAGCTCTACGATGTCAGTTGCGTTATGATTGATGTGTGCATTAGGTGTGTGCTGGGATGTGTTTGTTGCTGTGCTGCTGCTGGATGTGATTGGTGGTGCGTGGTGGCGACGTGACGATTGATGTTGCTGATGTGCTGGTGAGTGTTGGTGGCGTGACTGTCGCTGTGGCGCGTGCTGCTCAGCATCACTCACCAACAGCTGATTGTGTTGTTGTTGTTGTTGTTGTGTCTGTGTGTGTGCTACGGCGGATTTCTGTCTACTGGGCGTGCTAGTTGTTGTTGCTGCTGCTGGCATATCAACAATATTTGGTACAAGCGATAGTCCTACATAGTTGTCTGTTTGTGAAAAGAGTTGCTGCTGCTGCAACGGCTGCTGTTGCTGCTGCTGACTGGGATATTGCTTATAGATAGCTTGCTGTGAGGTGCTGGGCTGTTGTTGTTGCTGTTGCTGTTGCAGTTGCAGTTGCAGCTGCTGCTGATGTATACTTGCTTTGGCAGGTCGCGGCGGTGGGCGGCTTTTCTCGCGTGTTGCTGGCGGCGGCACTGGCGGCAGATTCACATAGATATCCTGCAATTGATTGAGACAATTTAATCACAGTTGATGTAGATAAGTTAAATTGTAATTTAAATTGAAGAGCTTTACGAGATTTTAGCGGAAAAGGCATTTAAATACCATGTAATTAAAATTTATGAAATAATTTTTCTAGAAAGAAACATCCCCGATTCCAAAAAGTATAAAAATTTGTTCTTAAACATCAGTAATTTTGATCAGTTTGTCGTTTTTTATATGGATGCTAAATAAGTTTCTCGGATTCAGTTCAATTTATTTATAGATGAGGTAATGTTTATGTAAATGTCATTTTTTAAAATTTATATATAGATCACCTCATTTTAAAGTGTGTTTAATTAATGTATGTTAAGCTTACTGTTAATGTTACTACAACTTCTGTTATTTAAACAGAAATTTTAACAGAAACTGTTAATCTTTTTCTTTGTATTTATGCAACTGTTATTATGTTTTAATTGTTAAAATAAGATAGAATATTTCACAAAATTCGATAAAATATTTAAGATTAGTATTTAAGTTAATTTTTATGATTTTCTAAATTAAAAGAAAGCTTCAACAGAAGTTTTTAAAAAGAGCGTTTGCTGACTTCAGCTGATCAAATTCGTGTATCTTATCTTCTACTCATTTATCGCATTCCTCTCGTATCTGCTCGACTCACCTGCATTTTCTGGGCGATGAGTTCGCTTTGCTGCAGCTCCTTTTGCTGCTGTTCCTGCAGATCGCGTTCCAGCTTGTCGGCAATCTCTTTGGCCACGCGTTTATCGTGCTCCTCTCTGTCAATTCAACAAACACGAAGAGAAAATTAGCGGACAGCAGAAAGCAGAAAAGGGGAAAAATTCAAATTGTTACTGTTCTGTGAGGCGTCTTCGGTAAGCCTCCACCTGACGCTGGGCGTGCTCCGTTTCCTTGATTTGCTCATGCATAGCCGTGGGGAAATCTTCGCGCACCACCGCATTCCTGTACCGATTGCCCTTATAAAAGTCGTTAACTGGTGGGAGCGAGAGTTGAATAAAAGATTGTCAGGAATAAAAATGCAATCTAATGTTATGGCACTCACTCTCCTGGGACTGCAGCTTGTAGGCCAGGGCGCCGTCCTCACGCACGAGCCATTCCTTGCAAACTGCAACGAGAGGGGAGAGAAGAAGCAGAAGAGATGCTTAAGTTATTAAGGTATGCTCTAATCACCTTTTGATGGCAGTTCAGCAGCTTGATTACAAGCCATAAAAAGCGAAAATATAAAAGAAAAACACACGTATAAACGTTGCAGACGGGTATAACCGACTGCGCGATACTCGTTCACAGTATGATAAAACAATCGCTCTTAATTATTATTATAAATATAGTTTTAGCGTTGATGAGAAGAAGAGAATGAAGTTTCAAGTTACACGAATAGACGAACATTGCACAATCCGAATATGCTCCATTCACTTGCTGAACGAGTTTAACCAGATACTTAACGACAACTGATATTTAATGCATGCTCCCAATCATTGAGCCTATCAAATTACCCGCACCGAATCGGCGTCTAATGAAGCACCGCAAGAGCATATTATAAATCTGGCGAGATAAATGAAAAACCCGATGAGTCACGTCTTCAAATTGGAGTAGGGGTCGGGGGCGGCACCAGCTTAAACAAAGACATTCCATTGAAGATGCACAAATGCTCGGCGCATTTCACGGAAATGCATTTGATGCAGCTCCAGATATACTCGAGTGGAGTACGGACGGGGGGAGCGGAGTGGCAAAAGGGCGTGGGGCTTGCAGCGGATGTCAGCTTTTGATCGATTTGCCAGAGCCACTAAAAGATCTTTGTTTATTGATAAGCGAAAGCGTGGTACAAATAAAACGAATGTACTTTTAATTGTGTGCGTAGAATTTTGTTGATTGTCAGCTTATATGGAGGGGTTGTTGTTGATGTTGTTGTTGTTGTTGTTGTTGCCTCTGTCTGTGTTTATATGCCTCGCTGTCATTTATCATTAGTCGCGGAGCAGTTGGGAATTGGTTGCTTTCCGGCCAATCGCTATAAACTACAATTTTGTAAATTTATAAAATGGAAAGTGGCAGAACTCAAAAGAAAGAGAAAGAGAGAGAGAAAGAGAGTCTGTGTGTATGTATGTTAGAGGCAACATCTGTTGCCTCTGCCTGTTGCAAAGTAATCAAAGTGTACTTGATTTATTGAACTGCTCGAGAATATACATTAAATTTGTATTAGTCTTTGCTTGAGTAGCTCTCTTTTCCCCAAATTTAATTTTAATTTAAATTCCAAATTTATCTTTTATCAATTATGGTTGCCACAATTAGTATAAAAAACCACATTTAAGCCGATACTGAGGGGGTCAAAATTTTTGTCAATAATCATGTCAAAATTGAGAAAAATTTAACCATTCCATGTTTCAAACTTCCATAATTTGGTCAAAACTGAACCGATTTTCACGTTTGATGGCATTTTGTTCATGATATGTCATCTATATTAAATCTGCATCACAAATATATGCAGTTTTAAAAATTAATATTTTTTGATTTTTTTGGTCAAAAAAGCACCTACTCCCCCCTTATGAATTTTTGAAAAAATTTTTTTTTCAAAATTTAGAATTGCGAATTTTTATTTTTAATCGATTCTGTTTAGCTTAATTAGCATAAAAAACAACATTTTAGACGATTCTGAGGGGGTCCAATTTTTTGTCAAAAATCATGTCAAGATTGAGAAAAATTTTGACATGTAAAGTTCTTGAATCTACAGCTCCCATATTTCAAACTTCCATAATTTGGTCAAANAGACGATTCTGAGGGGGTCCAATTTTTTGTCAAAAATCATGTCAAGATTGAGAAAAATTTTGACATGTAAAGTTCTTGAATCTACAGCTCCCATATTTCAAACTCCCATAATTTGGTCAAAACTGAACCGATTTTCAATATTTTTTGATTTTTTTGGTCAAAAAAGCACCTACTCCCCCCTTATGAATTTTCGAAAAAATTTTTTTTTCAAAATTTAGAATTGCGAATTTTTATTTTTAATCGATTGTATTTGCCAAAACTAGCATAAAAAACAACATTTAAGACGATTCTGAGGGGGTCCAATTTTTTGTCAAAAATCATGTCAAGATTGAGAAAAATTTTGACATGTAAAGTTCTTGAATCTACAGCTCCCATATTTNATTTTTATTTTTAATCGATTGTATTTGCGAAAACTAGCATAAAAAACAACATTTAAGACGATTCTGAGGGGGTCCAATTTTTTGTCAAAAATCATGTCAAGATTGAGAAAAATTTTGACATGTAAAGTTCTTGAATCGACAGCTCCCATATTTCAAACTTCCATAATTTGGTCAAAACTGAACCGATTTTCACGTTTGATGGCATTTTGTTCATGATTTGTTATTTAGATTAAATCTGCATTTAAAATATATGCATTTTTGAAAATAAAATATTTTGATTTTTTTTGTCAAAAAAGCAAGTACTCCTTACTCATTATTGAAAAAAAATTTTTCAAAAATTTCAAATTGCGAATTTATGTTGTTAATTGAATAAGTTTAGCTTAATTAGTATAAAAAACAACATTAAAGGCCATTCTGAGGGGTTCTAATTGGTTGTCAAAGATCATGCCAAAATCGACTAAAGTTTTTTTTACAACTTACTTGTTTATGCTAGTTAAATCAATCTGTATAGATTAATATATCAGACAGCTTTGGTTATATTTGACAGCCATAGATTTCTCTCATTCATTACTTAAATTAGTGTCGCACAATTTTGACATTTCTTTCAGTATTCTTCCACTTCTTCTTATCTACACACACTCGAACATTAATGCGTGTTAATTTAAAGGTTCTTTGACTTTAGAACTCTGTCAGAAGGCAATTAGCTGAACTTTGACTTTGAGGGGACGATGCAATTAGAAATAGCTGTGGCCCCTATCTGAATTATGTGTTATACAAAAACAAAAAAAAAAAACCGAGAAGCAGCAACAGTTGCTGTTGCTTAATTAACTGCAATTTGCGGAAGTGAGAGTGCGCCGTGAAGTGCCACAAAGTTGCACGATGGTGGGGCAAACTCACTGTAAAATAAAGAATTGCAGCCATAATCAATTTAGCTGTTTGCTTTTGCATTTGATTTCTCACTGAACAGCGGGGCATTAAAACAACAACAACAACGACAACAACATGCGCTAAGTACACCAAGTATATGTGTGTGTATCTGTATCTGTGTACTCAACAGAATTGTATCTGCTGCTGCTGTGCATAAACAAGAGCAAACGTATCTGTTTTCTTAGTTTGGCTTTTGCCTTTACTTTTTTCTGCTTCTTCTTCTTCTTTGTCTTCTTGCGTGATTGGTCAGGTTGTGTCGACTCGTCTTACAAATTCGAGCTGACTCAGCATACGTCTCACCCCACGCCATTAATATACCCTATATGCCTGTGCTATTGGCATGTGTTTATTGTGCTTTCAGCATACATATTACTTACAAAGTCGCCGGTGTTCCTTCTTTTGCGCTTTGCGTTCGCCTTTTGCTTTTATAATGCCCCGCAAAAGCGCAGCTTAACATACCCTGTACGTACACTATTCTTGGTGTATATATTCGTTTTCATAGTTCGTTTGTCAGACAGGCTACAAAATAAGCTTAGTTTAGTTTGGAATAGTTTTATATTTATAGTTTAGTTTTTATATTTATATTAAATATATTCGTAAACATTTTCTTTATATAATAATTATAATTTTTAAAATGTATAATTACTTAATAAAATAAATGTAAGTTAAAATTTTATAATAATTCAATGCATAATTCATTATATAAGTTCTTTTTCACCTGTTTTAATTTTAAACTTTTTTCTTTTTTTTATAAGTTTTTTTTTATATTTTATAGGGTAGCCCCATGGTTGGTCATGCCTTGTCATAGAACATTTACTCGTTATTATGCACAACGGGCAGCGCATAAAAATGGTAAAAATAAGTTAAACTTTGCCTTTGACTGGTCAGCAAATGTTGAAATCAACTTACTGTACTTTATTTTTCCCGCTGGCCGTTAAATAAATTTTCAGTTTTTGTACTCGCTTACATTGTTATTGGAGTATATTAGTTTTGTGCAATGGTTTAAAGCTAGATAAAGCAAATATTGATAAGTAAAGAGCTCTCCCTAATTTTAGCCATTGTTTGTTTAAAACATGTACAGTGAAGGAAAAAAGTGAGCATACACCGCCTTTTTCCTGACTATGCCATAATTTAAAGGACTCTCGGTTAACATAATATCAGCAAAAAAATGTATAGTAAAATATAAGGTGTGAAAGTTATTAGGAAAAACATAAAAAAATGGGGGTGTATGTTCACTTTTTTCCTTCACTGTATAAACGAGCGTTGCACTATCGGTTACACCCGTCTATAACATTCTCCATTTGTTTTCCACCGTCACAGGAAATGGGCCAGGCAGTTAACAAAAAAAACAAAATAAGAATAAAATAAAATAAAACAAAAATATTGCAACTATGTCTGGAAGTATTTTTTATGAATGCCTCGAAATGAGTTTTAAGTTTGCAGCTGTTGGCTAAAAACGGACAAAAATGCATTTGACACAAGAGATTTGAAATTCTTTTGATTTCCTATGAAGTCGCACACACACACACACACACTGACACACAAAAACTCACTTGATAAGCCAGGTAGAAACGGACAACAACAAAAATTATAATGACAGTTGATTTATTGTTCGTCTTTGCGTCTCAATTTCGTTTCGTTCGCGCATGGAGAACATATTGTGAAATAAATATTTACATTGGGTTTCTTTTTGCGCCAAAGAACAGTTAACCTCAACAACAAAAAAGGTGACACCCATTCCACAATGTCGACTGTGGTGCATGTGGTGCCTGCAATGTGGGTCGCCAGCAGTTTATTGACTTGGCCAAAAAAAGTAAAGACAAAAAACAAAAAAAAGAATTCAAGCGGTCTTGGAACGGGTTAGTAAGTCACCCGGAATTCATGTCTGTGGATTGTGCGTCACGCGGAGTTCCGTGAAAACCCTTTTTTTTTGTGGCAGAGTCAGCTGTTCTCTATCAAAATGTTTACTTAGACCTCTGTTGTTAATTGTTGATCTTTGCTGATCACGAGAATTCTGCAAATTTCTTTGAGTTATTAACAAGTTAATTATAAGTAATCTTATTTAAAACCAGGAATCAATAAAACATAAAAAAAAAACATTTTATTTTCAGCAATTTAATACATTTCTATTTAAAATAAGTTTAAGTAATACTTTTCTATAGATATCTAAAAATGGTTATTGAATATGAGTTATAATTCCTAACTTATAAAAATAATAATAATTTGTAAGCAAAATTTTCAGTTTTTAAAAATGTATGTTTTATTTTGAATTTTATTATGAAAGATTGAAATTGCTCTTTCAAAGCAAATTTCTAAGAAAATTCAAATTAATGAATTAAAAAATTTGTAAAATATTCTAAGCACTTTGTGCTATTCTACAGCTGGCCCAGATTGTGTTACAAGTCTAACATTTTGTCATTTGAGGGGGGGAAATTGAAGACCTCAACCTACAGTTACTGTTCTGTTCGATAGCAGCACTCCGCCCGCACCTGAGCAACCTTCTCTGATAGAAGACCCCAATTAACCTTCACTTTGTGTACAATTGCAAATGCATTTTCAGCTGAGAGCGTTTCGCCAACACTTTGTCAGTTTTTAGTTGTGGGGCTTCCATCAATGATTTTTCCCACCTACCTTTCTCTCCCACACTTTTCGCCGTTTTCCGAGCAAGTTCAATTTGTGGTCTATGCATGAATGATTCGGTCTGTGGATCGCGTGAAGAGTTACACAACGAAATGGGATATGTAAAAGAAACAAAAAGCCTGAACAAAGTTTATGCATATGCAAGACATATGAAAAACTATGGAAAAGAGCGGAAAACCGAATTGGAAAGTCGCAGCGAAAATTTATGAGCACCAAGAAAGCAGGAAAAATGCTGTCGACGCTGTTGCATTGATTAGCGGCTGAAAGTGGAAAAACCTGACTCAAGGTTGTTGAACATGCCACTGGCAAGAGAGAGAGAGAGACTGAAAGAGAGAGCGAGAAAGAGAGAATGGAAACCTAAACAAAAATGTGGCTGCAACGGCGACGCCGACGCGACGCGATGTCGTTTATTTGAATGTTGCAGCTGATGGATACACACAGAACAGAGCTGAAGATGCAGCACACACACACAAACACACACACACACACACATGTGTGTGCACATATTACCAACCATTGACCTTAGCCATGATAAGCAGCTGCCGCTGCTGGGAAGAATTTAGCTCATTATGCGGTAAAAAACTACAATTTGAATGGGCTGCCGGTCAAACGGGTTGCAGCAACGCAGTTTCATTGATTGATTGATTGATTGATTGATCGATTGATTGGCCAGCATCAAGAGCACATTTGTTGACTAAAAATTGTGCGCAAAACAAACTTAAAAACAGAATTGCCAATAATTATGCATTTGACTGTTGAGCTTAAAGCTCAACAAAAATAAATTAGCGTATTTTCATTCAATTTTTTTAGTGGCAACCTCCATTAACTTTCTCCGAAATTGAGCTAAATATGAAATTGCCATTTGCAAGAGCTCAATTGTGGGCTAAATTAGAAGCAAAGTAACTTAAAAAGCTCAACTCGTTTGTTGTGGGTAATCGGATGAGTTTGCCAAATAATTTACTGTGAAAGCATGTTAGAAACTTGTTCTATACTAGTGCATTAGTTAATGGAATTAAGATTATTTTCTTCTTTGCAGAAGTGAAACATTAGTTACGTTTTTGTTATCTTTGTATGTCGAAGATACTCCAATAAATATTGTGCAAAATATATCCGAATATTTTGAAACCAGCCGAACAAGGCTACAAAACCGAATTTAAACTGAACCAGTTCAAACACGGAACTCTAAATTATTTTGTATATCATGAACCGCACCTTAAACGGAACCTGTTACTAAAATAAAAACAGCTCGCTAATTACCCAAACCGAGTTTTAATTGTTGTTTTCTTTACGATTTTGTTTATATTTAGTGCAAAGTGCAATTTTAATTCATAAAATATGTGTTTATCGTCTCAGCTGAAAGTCATTATTATAGAACTGATATATAAATAAAAAAAAAGAACTAGTTCAAATATGTTCATGATAAATTTGGCTGAAATGTATAAAGAAAAGTTTACAAACCAAACATCTTGCCGTACAAAAACGATCTCAGCATTTACTATATAGTTTTTAAAATCTTTCAGACTAAGCGTTCAACCCATTTTGTGTCCGTCTTTGAGTTCGTTTCGAAAGAGAGCCTTTTGAAACCTTTTGTGTGCCAAAACAATTATGTAGGTAGCCGGGGCATGGGGCATTTAGGTGGCAGCTCTAAGCTGAAGCCAAGTGGGGACCTCTTTCTGGCACTCGCACATCCTGTCGCCGACAAGTGAATCATTCGTGGCATGCAGCAGCGGCAACAAAAAAAAAAAAAAACACATGCATAAACTGCAGTCATTGAGGCAGCTCCGGCATCTCGTCATGCAACTGTCGACTGTTTCATTCTGCTCCTTTTGCAGTCGCCACGCTCCTCCACTCTTGCGGCCAGTTTGTCAGTCAGCGGCAACAACAAGAAAAACGAAACAAGAGGAAAAAAAGAGGCCAGCCGTTGAGTGGCAGCCTCGATGGTTGCAACTTGGGGCAGGATGGGGGGGGAGTGTCTTTTGTCTTTTGTTATGCGTGCTTGGGCCCAAATGAAGCGGCTGCCTAAAGAAGTTCGCAGCCAGCGGGCAACGGACGGATCCGACTGCGGCCAGCTACTGTCAGCTGTTGCCGCGCGTATCTTAAAGATACAAAGATACATTTAGAGTGGGATTTTTGCATGTGGCGTCATTAAATGGAAAGTGCTCACAGCACCATTTTTGCACCTCAGCTGCCAAGTTGATTTTCCCTTTCAGCTAGCAACTAAATATTATGAACTATGAGTAGATACACTGTAAAAATTGTTGAGTATTTTTGAAAATGTTTAAAATTTATAGAAAACTGAACCCAGGAACGCATTATTGCAGAAGATTTCATTTATTAATTAATTGAATGATCTATATTTTAACTTAAATAATTATATTTTTAACTTAAATAATTTTGGTAATTTTGTATTTCAAAGTTAATGCAATTTAAGTTTTTAAGTGAATCCAAAATTAGTTTCCGTGTAGAAAAGGCAGCATTTGTTTATTTTTTGCTGAAATTTCTGTGTTTTATGTTTTGGAAGTTGATGTTTAATTTGTCTGTCGGTTGTTGTTGTTGTTGCTGTTGTTGTTGTTGTTGCCTGCTGACTGGCAGCTCATTGTGTTTGTTTATCGTTTCATGAAAAACTTTCAAAAACTCGCATTGAACAGCCCCTCTGGGACACGCCGAGAAAGAAAGTTCGTTGGCTTAGAGAGCTCTCAGTTTGGGTATCTGAACAATCATTTTGATTAGCATAACAAAAATGATGACTAAAATCTCTTGAGTTTGCCAACTCTTTTTTCAAAGATGTCGTAACTTTTTTTTAGTTTTTAATTGATTTAAGTCTTAGTTTGCGAGGTTTTCACATGCCTTCGGGCGCTTTTCATTATTGAACCCAATTATTATTATGCCATGTGAGGTAACAAATTGTGGCCCTTTGTTTGTTTATTGTGGCTGCTCGCTGTCTGCGCCGAATACTTAAATTTATGTAAATATTTTCATATGTTATATACGATTTTTCTGTATAAGCTTAAAAACGTGCCGGCTTCTACTTTAGCTATAACTTTTTGTTTACTTGTGACTCACAAATTCATCAAACACTCTTATTTAAGAATATTTGCGGTTGAATTGGAGCCATTGCTTGAAATCGTTATCGTTATGCGCATTTCATATGCGGTCTTAGACATATATATATATGATATGTCATACTATAAAGTATATAATAAAATCTGCATGATTAACATAAAATATAAATATTTTTGCCTTTCTCATATAATTCTAAAAAAGTTAGTTTCATAAAAATTCTTGTTGCAAATATAGCAGACCAGTTTTGTACGAGAGCAGCTGTTTGAATTTTTCAATTAGAATACTCGCAGTTATTACAGAATAATAGAAAAAAGTTTCCAGCTAATAAAATACGAGTTTGTAATAAACACACTCTTCAACTTAAAAAATGTGTAATTATACTAATTTAACATCACCAAATTTAACTGAGACTTAATGCGACACTTCCTGTACCAAACATCTACGATTTAAAAACAAACTCACCCCAAACACAAATGACATAGTTTCATGTTATGAAAAACAGGTCTAAGCCAATACTCTAACCGTGCTGAAACCAATTCATTTGAAATTGTAAACTACTTTGTGCACTCAGGCAAAGAGGCCCAATAACAAGCAGAACGAGAAAGAACGCCCATCTGCGGGGTGCCGAAGATTAAATACCCTTGCAAAAACTAAAAAAAAATATGAAATGTGCGCGATGTATATATCTATATATATATTGCACACAACAACCTGATTTTTGACCGATTTATAAATACTATAATATATAACCAATATAATATCTTTAAAAAATAGAAAAGTTCTTCATAGATTTTTTCGATTAATTGTAAGAATAGTGTTTCAATATTGATAAGAATGTTCCCATGGGAATTATAGAATGCTATGTATCCAGATAGATTAATAAATTTGGTTAGGATATTTTTGGAAACAAAACATCAACTATGGAAGTTATGTTGATCGTATTTTGTAAATATGTTTGGAATATACTGATACTTTCAATTAATGAAAAAAAACGAATATTTCGATAGTTTGTTCCTTTATCAGCTATATGGTAGATTGGTAGATTTCGGAACTGACAATTTAAACAGATTTGGCTGCAGATATGTTGCCGATACAAATTCTATATTTATTATTAGAATTTGACGCATTTCGTGATAAAGTAATAATACCCTCTGAAAGAGTATTAAAATCTGTGAGGAATGTGTGTTTTTGTTGTTTTTGCTCTTACCCTCATTAACATGTCCTGATCGTGGCAGTGATTCTTTTTTGGGCACAGCGGCCGTTGTTGTTGTGAAATTATTCATTTCTTCCGAGTTTTGAGACGCTCAAAGTTGTTGTTGTTGTTGTTGCTGCTGCGCTTGAACAGGTGTTTAAATTATGTGCTCAAGGACGCGTCGTCGTTGTTGTTATTATTTTTTTAAGCGCTTCAATTTGAGTTTCAATTTCAAGCTTGCGTTTCGTGAGCCCCGCTTTCAATAGATAAACAATAATGGGGTGAAAGATGGAGATAATATAAAACCTGACTCGGTTTTCTTGTTATTGTTGTTGTTTTTTTTTTTAGAAATTTTTCACTTAATTGCGTCGCTCGTTTATGTTGTGAATTTGCGGCATCCACTCAAGTTTAGTTATGTTGGTTGCAACGCATTTCACTTTCACGCCACGCGATTTATTTATAAATTTCCCACCAACAACACAAAAAACACAAACACCAACACACAATACAAACAACGCGCGCGTCGTCGTCAGCGTCGGGCAGCTGCAATTTTGTGTCTGCTCCAAAGAACGTCGCCGCTTTAATTGGCCGAACGACCGTCGCAGATTTATGTGTGCGCCGTCCGTTGTTGACGCGTTCACAGCTCATGCAACAGCGAAAGCCGCTCAACGAATGCGGGCATGGGGATGGTTGGCTTCATGTGTCTAACCTATCGGTATATCGATAGTTTCAATGTAACGCAAACACATTTCGTGATTGGAAATTATTCAAATTAACTTGCTTTTAATTTTTAGGGAATGCTTTTTCTTCAATATTATCACATTTTAATCCAAAAATACACGAAGCTCAAAAGTATTTTATATTTATATAATATTAATAATCATATTAGCGCGGTAAAACAATATTTTAAAATTCATTAAAAATAATAAAACTATTTTAATTTATTAATTCAGATTAATTAAAATTACAACAAACCAAATTCAAATGTTTGGAGCAATTTTCAAAATCGTTAATCTAGAAATATTATCGATACATCGATGCGCAACAGATGCGCAAGAGCGAGCAGTTATTATAAAAAGTGCTGCCAAATCATAAATATTTTTTTTGAATTCAAATTTAAAACGAAAAAGTATTTTGCCAATATATAAATATTTTTAGTGCTTAATAAACATACAACATCCATAATTTTCAAAACATATTGATTAGATTAGATGTTTATTATAAGTAAAAGCAATGACTGTATATAGCTAAGACACACACCGCTAACTTAGCCTGGTTTCTCACCACACTTAAAACTGCTCAAAACAGGTTGTTTAACATTAAGCAACAACAATTTTACAACAGAATATAAATAAAAATGGCAACACAACGCATTTGTTATTACTGACTCATGACGTCAAGTGCTCGTACATACTATTTGTAAGTATTTAACAATATGCCCTTTACAATAACTCAATGCTATTTCCAAGTAGTAGGTGTCAAGATGTAACTTCCTTAATAATTGATTACAAAAGTTGCGAATATTGCTTCCCCTTTATTTGTGTTTAATTAAAGCAGAAATTTCCCGTCAAAGTTCATTCATAAAAATAAACAAACTCAGGTGTCTAAAGAGAGCGCGCAAGTCATGTTATTGCTTGATTTTTATAAGGCAATTTTTTGATTTCTTAATTTTATTTTAATTTTTACCAACTCTTAAAAACCCTTTTAACTAATTTGTGAAATTCTATTGGCATACGAATGCGGGTTCAAAGTATGCGCTCAAAATATTTGATTTAAAATCGAACAAGAGATCTGGAGAAAAAATCAAAAATTACTCAGTTAAAAACAGAAACAGATATCAAAAATCTCTCTATGCATATCGGTTATCTGCCAGTCGGGACAGCGAGCGTTTTTTGCGTGTGTATGTGTGAGTATCTTTCTAGCAGCTACTGTACAAACACACACACACACACACACATACACACATTTTGAGCTGTGGTTGGTAACACTCGAAGGCACGATCACCGCTGTTGCCAGTTTCGTGTTGAGTTTGGCTCAAAGCGGGTCGTTTTTGTGGCAAACAAAAAATCACGAAAAGGCTGCAAATATATATAAATATATA